>JALPQD010000208.1:3033852-3117948 GCA_023101885.1 Typhlomys cinereus | reverse complement strand
ATCTATACATAATGATCATGAAGAACATCTATTCATTTGTATCATTTTCACAAACAAAATTAGCTCAAATTGGTATAGAAGAAAGCAAGACTAATTTTGTGAATAGAAGAAGAATTAATATTTAATAGTTCTAAAACATTAAATGAGGTCAAAATGAAGGAGAATAGTTTAGAATATATTTCAGCTCTCAGATTGTGTCATGACCATTCTAGCTCCAAAAACTCGTGACCAACTGTTCTTTGTTTTGTATTCAAGTTGTCAGAAATCTCCTTTTGATTTGGGTACTTTGCTTCAGTTTTTACCCATTTGCTACTCTCTACTTAAACGGTTTCTCTATTTCCTGTATGTATATCTTATTCTCAAACATGCAATGAATGGTTTTTTATGAGGAAGAGCCCTTTTTATTGAGCCACCTGTATACTGCCTTTAGATGCTTAGCATATTCCTTTCTCCACTCTGAATAAATAGCATTATGTACATATGACTACATAATGCTTTATCCTTATGACCTACCTTTTAATTTGTCATGATTCTTCTTACAGTCTAATTTTAAATAACTAGTTTTTTTATTTTATGAAAAATCAACACAGGGAATCTAAAAAATAAGGAAAAGTTGCAGGAAAAGTTTCTGATTTGGATTTTTCTAGATTGGTCTCTTGATATAATTAATAAATACATATAAATATAGGTCCATCAGGAGAAATGTGAAAAAGAGTTTTTGTTATTTGCTATATTAAATGTTGTTCATTCTTTACATGAGATAATTTTGTATTCCTAGATTACTGTGTGAAGGGCACACTCTATTTTAGACTGTCTTAGTTTGAACAGCTAAGACACTGTACACTAATAATCATATTTATGATTGTTGTATACCTCTTTGTAGTCCTTCAGGTTGTTCAACTAAAAAAATTGACAGTAAAGTTAAGTCAGTACATGAAATTTTAATTATTACTTTCTACTCTATTCATTGTCATATAGACAAGCCTGATTTGATATGCCCCAACATTGCTTATAGATGTTGCAGTCAAAAAGTAGATAAAAATAGGGCTGGAGAGGTGGCTCAGGGATTAAGCCTCCGCTTTGCAGGCGGAAGGTCCTGAGTTCGGATCCCAGATCCCACGTATAGACGCCAGGCGGAAGCAGCGGGGGCGGCCTGTGCTTCTGGTCCTGGTAGGGCAGAGCCTGTGAATCCTGAGGCAGAAGGAAGTGGAGGCGTCCATGGTGGTTCACGAATTCATCCGTGCACAGTTGAAAATAATAATAATAATAAAAAATAATAAAAAAAAAAAAAAAAAAAAAAAAAAAGGGCTGGAGAGGTGGCTCAGGGGTTAAGCCTCCGCCTTGCGGCGGAAGGTCCCGAGTTCAGATCCCAGATCCCACGTATAGACGCCAAACGGAAGCGGGGGCGGCCTGCGCTTCTGGTCCTGGTAGGGCGGAGCCTGTGAATCCCGGGGCAGAAGGAGGTGGAGGCGTCCATGGTGGTTCGCGGGTTCGTCCGTGGTTCTACACAGACACACACATACACACACACACAGACACACGCACGCGCACATACAAACAGTTGAATAAATAATAATAATAAAAAAAAAAGTAGATAAAAATATATAATCAGACTCAGTTTGAGCTAAACTATAGAGACTTCCTTATTCATTAATACACATAAAACCTAAAACAGACACAGATAAACAAATATTAGCAATCAAATAAAAAGGATAGGCATGAACTAGATATACAATGAAACATAGTAATTTTTTTCCCAAAGAGAGGCTGATGAGGGTACCAAAGCACAACTCTGCATAACTATGATGAGTGTCCTTGCTACTGGAAACCTGAAATCAAGGAAAGAAGAAGGCTTGAAGAGGAAAGAATCCTTTCCAGTGATTGTGTTTGATAATCTGATCCACTCACCTATCAGCCCTCAGTGTAGTGAAAGCTGGGATGTGTTTTCTCTCATGGAAAAGTTTATGAGGAAGCACATCATGGTGACAGCTGCCCAATGACCCTCTGATGATTCCTCTTGAGATGCTGTCTGGTATCATGACTTTATACCACATTTCAAGCCTCTAAAATTCATTCAGCAAATGTATTTAGATGCTCATTTCCCAGTCCAAATCATGACCAATGTAAATCCCCAACATGTTATATAGCATTAATGTCTTGATATCAGACATTCAGATGAATTTTTAATCTTCCTTAATGTCAAATTAAAAAAAACTTAAAAACTAGAGACTAGAATTTGAATTATGAGTAAAATTCCCACAGAGATTTCATACATTTTTCAAAGATTGAAGGAAGCCAAATCTCACATGTTCCATTGATGTAGAGGTGAGTCTTAGTTCTTTCAACAAATCAAAAAAAGTTACCCAAATTTCCAATTTCATCTATCTCATTTAAAATTTTTATAAGAACTATGTATTTTGGAGGAGAATACTATGGGATGGGGTTAAAATAGTGGAAAAAATGCATTAATACCCAATTGGTCTCAATCCTACCAAATAGTTCATGAACCAGTCTGCAAAAGAGTCATCTAAGGCATGTCACATTGGCAATTAGAAACAAATATTATTTCAGGAAAAACATCACTTTTAACTGAAGAATAAAGATTGATAGTAGGAGTTATTTTGTATTCAACATTTTCCAGATTATCTTCTTGATGTAAATAAATAAAATAAATGTGAATGCAGGTTCATCTTGAAGATATCCGTCAATAAGTTGAAAATCTCCAAATGTTGACGTTGTTGTAACTAGGGATATAACATGTGACAGTGACCTCAATAATCCTTATATCTTATAAAAATAGAATTTATCATAGGATCTAAGTAAAATAATATTGTAAAATCTTTGTCGTAGCCTGGTCATGCTTTCTACTGTAGTACATCGGGGAGGTATAGGCCAGGTGATCCCCCAATTTCTTTCACTATTAAGAATTAATTGTCAACAACACCATCATACCCTGTACTATACAAAATCCTATGAAATTCCTTTTTAAAAAATATTATTTCTTTAAGTATTTTCTGTTTTCAAAAGTTGTACTTTTTCTTCCCAACTTTATTCTTGATTTGATTAGCTAACAGCTTCTTTTTAAATTACATCTGCTTTTCTCAACCAAGTATTAAAACAAAGTGGAATGAAGGAACTAGAAATTATCTATCAATGTTTGTCACGTAGATTCACCAAAGCCTGGGGATCTGTCAAGGAGGCCTCTCTGGAGGTTATTATGAAAGCAATGCCTTGGTCGGAAGTTCATTCCTGAGACATTGACTGGAGATTTTCTTCATAGCGTTACCATGTGGGTGGCCATCTTGGGCATCACTAAGCATTACTTGGCTTCCTAATAAGAATGCATTATGGAGGCGAGAAATAGGGAGAGAGGTAAAGGGATAAGGGAAAGGGATAAAGAGGAGTAACCTATGATTAAAACCAAGAGACTTAGGAGGTATTGTTTAGGATGAGCAATAAATAGAATATAATTGTGTTTTCACTAGAAATTGTAGCAGAAGTAATTATGATGTGAATGAAAATGAAATTGCATTGTAACTTGCTGTATGCATAGCTTGCTCTGAATTTTTGACAAAGTAGATGAGAAAAATCACAAGCATTCCTACTTATCCCACCATACCATGAAAAAGTGAGAGGAAATACAGTGATAACAACTGTAATTCTCTCAAATTTATAAAAATTGTATTTTTGTCTGTATTTCTATTTTCAATATTTTGTAGGTAAACATATTATATTCAAAGAAAATAGTATATAATGTTTGAAATTTTAATGAACAACTCTTTTCATGTGGTATAATACTTTTGTAATGTACACCTGAATAATTTGAATCATAGCACTAGACTGTAAGTGAGGCACTCACTGTCTGAGAACAAAAATGATTCCAAGATGCTAAACTAGCCTTTTAGATAAAGTTCTAAGTTCAGATCACTGTTTCTGAATTTCACTTACCCTGTTTTTCTTTACTTTTGCACAAGAGTTTCTTAAGGAATATCTTTAACTACACTTTCTTTTTTTATATTATTTAAAAAGTTTCATGTTTATTTAGCTTTTTGACTCTGTGCTTGTGCCTTCAATACTTTCACGACAATTTTCTCCTCCTCAATAAGGAAAGTGCGCTTGATCCTGTCACGGACACACTTAGCACACATGGACCTCCATAGGCCTTGCTGACATGTTTTTTGTTTTAGACAATCTCATAAGGACTTTAGGTCTCACAGCACGAACCCCTCGAAGAGGCCTGGACACACTCACATGCAGACGTGGGTGCTTTCCCGACCTTCTTAGTATAAAGGTAAACAATCCTATTACCAGGGGTCCGGGACAGCCTAGTTTTGTTAGAGGCTGTGTTTAGGAAAGCCTACGATGGTATGTCAAGCACTGGACCATGCTGAATGTCTCTAGGCAATGTCCCCCTTTAACTACACTTTCTATATATTTTTATACATTATCTTTTATCTTCTTTAGAGGTTCATTCAATTTTTTCCCACAGTTTATCTTTTTCCTAATCATACAAGCTCAACAGGTACCCTCATCCTCTCCCACCCTTCTCCTTTCCCCAGTCATCACCCCCTTCCTCCATAAAGTCACCCCTCTTCCTCCCTCTCCCTTTATTACCTCCCCATTCCTCCATTCCATTCCCTGGAGATTTTTTGTGTGAATGTCAAACCTGCCTCTAAGCTCTCCATTCTAGTGAGGGTCAGGACTTAGTGGCATAGGCCAGAGCCCAACGGGCTCCCTGTTAATATGGGAACTCCACTGAGCATAATCCTTGCTGTGGGCTTCTTGTATACAGCTTTTATTATATTGATAAAGGTTCCTTCCATTCCTACTGTCTCTAGCGTTTTGATCATAAAAGGCTGTTGGATCTTGTCAAAAGCTTTTTCTGCATCTATTGAGAGTATCATGTGGTCTTGGACTTTGGACTAGTTTACATGATGAATTACATTTATTGATTGCATATGTTGAACCAACCTTGTGTGCCGGGATGAAGCCTACTGGTCCCCCGTGAATGATCTTTTTAATATGTTTTTGAATTCCGATTTGCTAAGACTTTGTTGAGAATCTTTGTGTCTGTGTTCATCGATAGAGATCGGCCTATAGTTTGTTTTTTAAGTGAATCTTATTAGGTTTTTGGATTAAACGATATAGCTTCATAGAAGGAATTTGGTAGTGTTCCTTCCTTTGCTATTTGATGGAACAGTTTAAAGAGTATTGATTGTTATTAACTCCTTAAATGTCTGGTAGAACTCTGTGCTGAATCCATCTGGTTCAGGACATTTTTTGGTGGGAAGATTTGAGATTACTCTTCAATTTCCTTATATGTTATAGGACTATTTAAATAATTCACAACTTCCTGATTCAATTTAGGTAAGTTGTGTTTACTTAGAAATTCACCCATCTCTTTCGTGTTGTCAAACTTCACAGAAATATGATGTTATAATTCTCTGGATTTCTTGGGTATCAGTAGTGATAACTCCATGTTCATTTTGATTTTGTTAATTTGGGTTTTCTCTCTCTTGCTTTGGCTAATTTAGCTAGGGGTGTATCAATCGAACCAGCTTTTTTGACTGGTTGATTTTTTTTCTATCATTTTCTTATCTCGATTTCAGATATTTCTCCTCTTCTTTTGCTAATCTCGCCTACTTCTACTACTTTTGAGGGTCAGATTGCTCTAGTTTCTCTAAAGCTTATGCTGCATTGTTAAGTTGTTTATTTCTGATGTTCCATTTTTTGATGTAG
Organism: Typhlomys cinereus; assembly: GCA_023101885.1. NCBI lineage: Eukaryota > Metazoa > Chordata > Mammalia > Rodentia > Platacanthomyidae > Typhlomys > Typhlomys cinereus. Next base: position 3,112,209 of record JALPQD010000208.1, on the reverse strand, counting down.
GCATTAAGAGCTATGAACTTACCTCTTAGAACAGCTTTCATTGTGTCCCAGAGATTTTGGTAAGTTGTATTTTCGTTATCATTAACTTGCAGGAAATCTTGAATTTCCTTTTTAATTTCTTCCTGAATACAGTTTTCATTCAGCATCATATTGTTAAGTTTCAAGGAGTTAGTGTATTTTCTCTTGTGTGTTGTGTTGTGGATGTCCAGCTTTAGGCCATGGTGGTCTGACAGGGCACAGGTTAGAATTTCAACTTTTTTGTACATGTGCAGATATCGTTTTGTGGCCCAGTATGTGATCTATTTTGGGAGAAAGTTCTGTGTGCTGCTGAGACAATGTGTATTCTTTTGGTGCGTGGGTGAAAAGTTCGATAGAGATCTGTAAGGTCCATTTCTTTAGGGTTGATTAAGGTCCAAAAGTTCTCTGTTTAAGCTTTTGACCAGTTGATCTAGCCCATGTTGAGAGGGCGGTGTTGAAGTCCCCAAGAATTATCGTTTGGGGGTTGATTTCTTGCTTTAGACGCTGTAGGGTTTTCTTAATGAATGTGGAGGGGCCCGTATGGGTGCATATATATTCAGTATTGTGAAGTCTTTCCTGGTGAATGTACCTGTGACTAAAATGTAGTATCCATCCGTGTCTCTTATAATTTTCTTGGTTTAAAGTCCACTTGTTGATATCATAATGGCTACCCTTCCTGTTTTTCTGCTTCCATTACCTTGTTGTCTCTGGCCAGGGGGTAACATACAATGGCCCACCAGGATGGAGTGAAGGGCATTGCAGGAGCAGCAAAACTGCAAAGAAAATCAACAAACCACAATCCAGAACTTCAGAGACTCTATATTAACCACCTAGAACTAGGCCCAGACTAATCTCTCCCATCCTGAAGCTCAGGGAAATTTGAGCAAGAGGGGGCGGTAAGAGTGTAAGAGCAAAAGGATGGGAGGAGCAATGATATGTAAGATACTCCACACAAGTTAGGGCTGAAGCAATCAAATTGGACTTTACATGCCCTGCGCATTGTCAAACACACTATTGACCTCACAAAGTCTAGCATCTGCTAAAGGCACAAGATCCATTGGAGGCAAGGGATTGGCAGCCACAACAGTGTTCCTATACCTAAGGGGAACACGGGAAAGGGTTCAGGGAAAGGCCACTGGGTCCTTGTACCTCATCGGAGAGGAGGGCCCAGAGGAAAATCAGGCATGCACAAGAAAGGACTCTCTGGGAATTGGGGGGGAGGCACTGGGGGATGGGTGGGGGAGCGGGAGCAGGGGGTACGGGGAGGAGGAGGGAGGGAGGGAACTGGTGTACCTATTAAGTTTGTATGAGCTGAAATAATAATAAAAATGTATTAATAAAAATATGGGAACTCTATTATGACTGTTAATCTCTTGCCTCTAAAGATCCTATTGCCTGGAGCCTTCTCCCCTGTGATTCATGCTAGACTTTGGGGGTCTTTGACATGTCGGCCACTGTGCAAATCATTTTGATAGCACATCATAACCTGCCTCTAAATTCCTTACTTTAAAATCCTCATGCTAATGGATATATCTGTAATGTAAGTGTGAATTGATTTCTGCTTATGTTCATTTTATTTTTTATTTTTGAGCAACCTGAAGATCTCCTGATTTAGTACTTTATTTTTTTCCTAATCATACATGTCATGTCCTCCATGAAATAACTCTTGTTTTGCTTCAGGAGACTTCTTTAGCTGTCCTCTATTTATCATTTACGTGTTTCTTCTGTCACATACAATAGTACCAAATAATGTGCAAAAGTATTACAATAAATATTGCAATCTAGATGTTTTTAAGCTCAGAGGCCCTTCCTAGTCTGACCTAAATCCAAATATTAATAATTTCTTTTAATGGTCAATGCACAGCATAAGAAATTAAGTTCAGTTCATCTAGGTATTAATATTGGAATATGTACATGATGAATGTTTTCATTATGCCTACAAAATGAGGATGACAGTTCTCTCTTCCTACAATTACATTGTTGACATACTTTTGCTAATTTAGGAGAAAATATACACATTGTACAGCATTTTTTGTATACTGTTTATGTTCTCCTGAACATAAACATCTTCATCTTCACATCATTTTGTTACAAACTAGTGACTATTCTACATTCAAATCTCTTTGGTTTCTATTGGAAGTTAATTTTGTTTCTGATAAAAAGAAACAAGCCTTCTTCATCACCTATCTTTATATACAAGCAAGCATTTTTGTCAGTGTGATCAGTAATTTTTATTGATAATATAAATGTGATTTTCCACATACATTTCTTCTTACTGCATGTCACTTTTTTGTGTAATATACTCTTGCTAATATTTGGCCCTCCAAAATTTAAATAACATCATAATACTTGGAAATCTAGTGTTGGGTTGGTACTTAAAAATTCTTTTTCTGAAACTTATGAAAATCATATGTAATACATCAGCATTTGGGGTAAGAATCAATCATAAATTCATTATCTAAAGGCTCTCATTCCTGGTTTCATGAATTGGAAATGTTTTATGAAGTCACTGTCTTAATGATCCACAAGAATTACATTTGACTTCTACAAAATTTGTATTTTTCATTTTAAAGGGCATTAATAAATGACAAATCCATATTCACTTAGTTCAGTGACATGTTGATAACTTCCAAGTTCTCTTCTGTACTTGCTAATTATTATGCGAAAATAACTATTATTGTTCATTTGGATAGTTATATGTATATTTTATTTCATTTTATATATAGTATAAATTAGCCAAGTAAAATCTGCTCTTTCCATCTATTAAAAAAAATCACATGTCATTCTTTGGAAAAGGAAGATGCCACAGGTTTTTTTCATTTACATTTAGTTATCCATTGCATAAACAATTTTAGTTTTGTTTGCTCCAAGATGCAATTAGTATTATTTGATATTATTTTTTGATATGGTTAATATTCAGTTAAATGAGTACAATTTGAGTAAATTCAATAATCTTCACTATGTAATAAACATCATCCAAGTTAGTCATGAGAGGCTAACCTTTCTTGTTTAGAAGGATTTTCCTAGCAGATTTAACTCTTTATGGGCCAAAACCTTCTCTGAGTTGCAGATGCAGGGCTCTTAGGTTCTGACAGTCTCCAAATTCTATGTGATCCTATTTCTAACAACAACAACAGCAGTAGCAACAACAGAAAAAAAAATCTTAATCTGCCCCTCTTCTCTCTCACTCTCTCACTCTCACTCTCACTCTCACTCTCTGTCTCTGTCTTTGTCCGTGTGTGTGTGTGTGTGTGTGTGTGTGTGTGTGTGTGTCTCCTTCCCCTCCAGCCAATGCAGCCATATTTAATAGAGATGTTGGTCCTGGCAGAAAGTGTGATTACAGATGTGGATCTATAATCACAGCAGGAGAGACAGAGTCAGAGGGTTACTGTGAATTCAAAATTGCCTGGATTGTTAAGTGTCAAATGGCTATAATGGATGAAAGGAGAAGAGGAGAAGGATATGAGGATGTGAAGTGGAAGAGCAGGGAAGTGGGGAAGAGGGGATCAAGACAAAAATATAAACCTAGTTTGCTTGCAAATAAATAATCAATAAAAATAAAAATGTAATTTAAGAAAAAACATACTTCAGTACAATACTGATTCTTATCCATCTCACTTCAGGGAACAGTGTGATCAATTCTCAAAGTTGTGTTAAATTTCTCTAGAAGGTTATAAACAATTAATTATTGTTTAAAATTTAGACTTCATCAACTATAACATATAGATAGTTATTCTCTGGAAAATTACTTTGAATACATTGGGAATGGAGATCTCAGAATATAAATAGATAATAGATAAATAATAAATAGATAAATACAAGCATTTTTAGAAAGGACTAATAAAAATCAATCTCTTTGTACCACAAAATCGTCTTTTGCAACATAATCAAGAGTTATCGTATTCTGTCACATACCTGATATATTCAAATATACATGTTCACTAAAAAATAGCATATGAGCAGTGTGTGGAACTAACATATTTAACACTTTACAAGCTATTATAAAATGTATCTTGATAATTTTAGACATTATTCTCATTAAAGGAAAATTATTCATAACTATTTCCACACAGGTGTAAATTTTTTATTTTATCAATGATAAAAATAGTATAATCTGAGCTCTTTACATTCTTGAAACTAATTAACAAAGATGTTTTATAATTATACATACTATACATTTATTAAATTATCTTCTTTATATTTTATAAAATCTAGCATCCTATGATTTTTGCCAAAAAATAGCATATATCTTATTTTCTTTTATTCTACAGTAATGTCAACACTTTTTTTTGAAACATGAACACAATTTTATCCAAATTAATAATTTTAATTCTGAAGTGTCGTATCTTAAAATAACAATTCCAATGGGTATGTACAATGTCTTTTTGGCTGTCAGGCAAACTTTCAATATTTGTCTATAAAATTGTAAGACAATAGACAAACAGAATAGAAAATAGTAAATGAAAATTACAAGAAATATAAATAATACATTTCTTTTTTATTATTAGTTTTCTACTTTTACAAGCACACTGATTACTCATCCCTGCTTCCCTCCATACTCCCTCTTTCCCATCCATAACCTCCCTTAATTTCCTAAATCCCTCTTCTGCCATCCCACCTTACTGCCTATATGTTTTCATGGCACTAAGGTTCCCTTTGGCTTGTCTACTCTTGTGGGGGTTCAGGTATCTGTGACACACCATGAAATCAAATAGTACATTTTTTTATAAAAAATAAAAAAAGGAATAAAGTTGGTAACACTGAAATATTAAAACCTCAGGAAATATGTGCATGAGAATGTGAAAGATGTCAAGATGAACAATGCGCTGAGGGAGAATGCTATATGTATACTTTGGGTGTTGCGGTTACTTCACATGGTTTGCTGATAAATTCACGAACAAATGATTTAAGGGACACCAAAGTCTATATTCTCTTAAAATTCTGGTTACAGCTGTTCATCCAGCTTGGCAGAATAGCTCACACCACCACCAGCTGAAGACACTGCCTACACTATCTCCACATAAGAGTGTTGAGAGAGGGATGATCCTTACGTTCAAGATCAACATGTCTGGCCAAGTATACAGAAGGATGCCAAATTTCTCAATCTGCTCTCTGTATTTTATTCATCTATCCAGGGCCTAGTCCCACTCACCATGGTTTGGGCTTTCCCCATCAATTAGACAATCTCCTGCAGGTTTGCTCTGGGTTAACTCAATTACTAAATCTCTACAAATATGCCCCGAGCTCTAACCCTCAGCCATCAAGTTGACATCTTCATCTAGACATTTCACTCCTTGTCAACCTGACATAAAAATGTAGCACTTTTAAACTGCAACTTTCAATCCTTGTCCCCAAAGGTGTTCAATTTATCTTGTAATATAAATATATTTATTTTAATTCTAAAAGTTCAAGATTAAAAGTTTTCATAATCCAATTTAAAAACACATCAATTATTAATAGTTCAACTATTAAAATGTTGGAACATAAAGTCTTTTTAAAAAATGGCCCAAATCATTTAACCATAAGTCTATCAACTCAAAATAAGTTAAATGTTTCAACACAGATAAGACATCAAAACAAAAGCATAACACGAGAAAATATATAATTATGACCAAAGTTCAGCTGATCAAATACCGTGTAATGTGCTGCAATGCCCATCTTTTGCTGCTCATCACATAGTCACGGAGGCTCAAACATTCTGAGCAATCCCAGTCCCTCTTCATACCTCAAATTTGCACAATCAGTGTTCCTCTGAACCAGGCTGAAATCTCTACTTGCAGCCATGCTCAGCATATATCCCATGGTTCTGGCATCTACAAAAATACACTGTGTTTTCCTTTGCAGCTATACATTTCACCTTCTGTTGCATAAACTTCATTCTTGACACTTAGTGCTAAGCTTCCTCTGCTCTCCATGAACCCCTTAATCATGTACCAAAACCGGTACCACCTGGAAGATGCTGACAGACACCACAGTGGGGGTTGAAACATATCTTGTTAAACTGGAACTACAGCTGTACCAAGTTTTGTGTGCTGACTCCGGAAAAGCTCTTTTTTTTTTTAGGCAGTCAAAACTTTTGAAAGTTAAGAAACAGCTTCAGGTTGGTTTTTGGCCCCTGAAGGAATCCAGGTTTTCAAACCACAGAATCTCCATACAACGGTACCCATTTCTTCCACTGTCCCAGAGCAAATCACTAGGTCTTCCTACATTGATGTTCATTTCTTTAGCAAGGATATCTATTCTGCTGCCTGCCCTTTCCACATGCACAGCTTCATGACCAGCAGTACAACTTTTGCTTATCAAGCAAACCAGTTCGCTGTCTTTAAATTCAACTTCATTATAATCTTTGCTTCCTTCATCACAAACTAGGCCCAAAAAATCCACACCTCTCTCTATTTTCCAAATAGGCCATTAAACTCTGTTCAATCATTTGGTATTCACAAAAGTCTTGAAACATTTCTAAATTTCTCTAACAAAAGCGTTCATAATACCCAAAAATCACATATCCAGATTTAGCAGCATTCCCTGCTCCTGGTATCAAAGATTGTTGCAGTTACTTTGTATGGTTGCTGATAAAATCACCAACAAATGGCTTTTTTTTTTTTTTATGATTCCTGGTTATACTTGTTTGACTAGTTGACTTGCACCAACACTAGGGCTGAGGGAACTGGCCACACCAGCTACACATAACAGCTGAGAGAGGAACAATCCTTACTTGCCAGATTACCATTTCTGGCCAAATATACAGAAGGATGACAACTTTCTCAACCAGCTCTTTGTATTTTATTCAGCTGTCCAGGGCCTAATACTACCCACCATTTGTTGGGTCTTCCCAATCAACTATATAATCTCCTGCAGCTTCACTCTGGGCTTAGTTTAACTAATGTGCCCTTAACTCACAAATGTGCCCTGAGTTCAAACCTTTAACCCATCAAGTTGACATCTGTATCTAACTATGGCATTTTAGAAGAAACATTGCTGGTATTATTATTGAAATCCTACATAACCTCAAAAGACCCATGTAAAGCCAACATGACAACCAGCCATTACTACTATCAGAATATTAGATATTAGGTATTAGATATTAGGTTGTGGGGCCTATTGGGAGAAGATTATATTATTGGTGACATAATTTTAAGAGACCATGAAATGAGCCCCCTCCTGGGTTCTCAGTGTGCTTCCACTACATGGTGAATGGCTTTTTTTGCAACATGATTCATCCATGACATTAAATCTTACCACAGCCCGCAAAGCAACTCATCAGTGCACCATTGACTGAAACTTCCTGCAGATTGAAACAAAATAGGTCTGAATCCACGTTGAGTTGATTTTATCAGGTATTTTGGCACAAATGGTAAGCTATCAGATAAAGGAAAATAGTGTGACAAGACAAAAATAGAGAGTCATGATCTTCTGATTTGCAAAATAAAATTACAGTGGTATTATAGGTTTTAAAATATATTATTGCTAAGAGAACATAATGTTTCCTAAATTTCTTCTTTTTTATTATATTTATTTATTTTTTCCCAATCACACAAGCTTAATTGGTACCACAGTCCCCTCGCCAGTCCCCCTTGCACCCTCCCCTACTTTTCCCCTTCATTTCATCCCCCTCCCACCCTTTCTCCCAGTGCTCCCCTCTTCCATCCCTCTCCCATTCCTTGGAGCATCCTTTAGTGTGAATGTCAAACTTCCCTCTGCATCCTCCACTCTAGTGAGGTGCAGGGACCTAGTGGCATTGTCCAGAGCCCTTTCCTGGGCTCCCATTTAGTATGAGAACACTATTATGACTGTTAATCCCTTGCCTCTAAGGATCCTAGTGCCTGTGATCCATGGTAGACTTTGGGGGGTCATTGACATGTTAGTCATTGTGTAGGTAATGCGAAGTCTGATTATGGCTACTGGGGCCCTAACTTGTGTAAAGTATCTTGGGTATTGTTGCTCCTCCCCATCTTTAGGCTCTTACAAAGTCCCCTATTCCATAAATTTCCCTAAGCTTTATGATGGGAAGAGATTTGACTGGTTTGGTCCCAGGTGATTAATGTAGGGTCTCTGATCTTCTGAATTATGGTTTGTTGTCATTTTCAGTTTTGCTGTTTCTGTACCACCCTTGGCTCCATCCTGATTGTTATTGGAGGTCACCTCCTAACCAGAGATAAAAGACTGTTTAAATGGAGTCTTACTATAAGAATAGATTCAAAGGCAGATGGAATAGGAGTAGGAAACCACAGTGAGGGGAGGTCAGTCTCTCATTTGCAGGATGGTTACTGTCTATCTGCCAGACTCTATACCTTCCCTAATTGGTCAGATCAAACCCCCTTAGTCCAAGTGAGCAGGAAGGAAAGTGAGTGAGCTTAATCAGATGTCTCACTACTTACTTGCAATATTTGATGGTGACCTATTTCCCCTACTGTAACATAATCACCTATCTCCTTATTTCTAGGAGAGCCCTCCTTCCCTTTCCCTCCTATTTATAATCTTTGCAATTACTGTAGGTGTTACAGAGATTTATCTTTGAGTACATCACTAAGTGGGTTTGGTACTAGGATCCACCTATTAGGGAGTACATAAGGCACTTAATTTTCAGTGTCTGGGATACTTCACTCAATACAATTTTTTCTAATTCCATCCATTTCCCAGCAAATTCCATTAACTCATCTTTTTTGATGTCTGAGTAGTATTCCATTGTATGAATGTACCACATTTTCCTTATCCACTTGTCAACTGTTTGGAATGTGGGTTGAATCCATGACTTTGCTATTGTAAATAGTTCTGCTGTGAACATGTTTGTACTTGTGTCATTGAGGAAAATTTTTGCTTTATGGGGTATTATTCCCAGTAATGGAATAGCAGGGTCATATGGAATTTCAATCTAACCAGACTCATCACCAGACTGGTTGCATAAGACTGCATTCTCACCAGCACATCCTCTCTAGCATTTGGTATTGTTTGTATTGTGGACTTTTGCCATCCGAACCGGGGTGAGATGATCTCAGGGAGGTTTTGATTTGCATTTCCCTGATGGCTAAGGATGTGGAGCATTTTTAAGATATTTGTTAAACATTTCAATTTCGTCCCTGGAAAAGTTTCTTTCTTTTTTTATTCCAGCAATTTTATTACACAAATTTGTCCTTTGTGTCCACTTCACAGTTACTAGGTAGAAAGGTGCTTATAATATCCTTTGTTTTCATTGCAAAGAAGTGGAACATTCCAGAGTCTAACTAACTATAGGCAGTGCATTGATCCAATGAAAGTCTCTAAACCAAAAGTAAAGATGATAAGGAAGCCTTAATTATTCTGATTTGATCAGTATACATTATAAATACATATAGAAATACCGTACTGTATTTTGTCAATATGGACAAGCAAAATTTATTTTCCACTTAAGGATATATAAATGCTAACTACTCCGACTTGATCACTATATGTTACCTATTTGTGTCACACACTATACAACATAAACATCCACAACTGAAATATAATAATTTAAAATCATAAAGAAGATTCATTTATTTATGTGAAAGATAAAAATATATTTTAAAAGGAAAAGGAAAAGGTAAGGTATAGACAGTTCATATAATGCTTTTCAACTTATGAATAAGTACCAATATTCCTATAAAGATACAAGCACAAGCATACACATTATTGTTTATCGTGTATTTCAATTTTATTTTCTGTCATATTTTGCTATTTCTTTTCATGTAGTTAGGATCCTCTGAAGAGTGTGAAGTCTTTATCTTGGATACAATATTTAAGAGGGATGACAAAAACAATCATAATAAATATTTTAATGCAATATTTTGGAAATAAAAGTTAATGAAAAATATTGATAATGAAAAATCACAAGTTTAAATAAAGGCATGCTATTGACACCATTTATGATCTGAGATATTGGACAAAGATGATTTTTAAAGCTTTAGAAGTTGGAGATAGTGCTCCTTTCTAGAATACGAGAAAGATTCTTTCTAATGCACAGTATAACCAAGATACTATCATCAGCTCTGACAAAGCAGTCATGACTGGAGGTAAGCAGGAGCGTTAGGAGACTATTAAAACATTAGTAAAAATTACAGTAATAGAATTGCTGGTTTCTTGTGCGATACATTGTATTAGGCTCCCTGCAGGATTAAATTCTTTATTTGTGTGAGAAAATTATATTACACACATGAAAATATAGAGGGACTATGAGATGGTTTAGTCAGTAAAATGTTTGCTGCACAAACAGAGGACCTGAGTTTAATCCTCAGCACACAATGAAAAAGTCAGGTGTGGTGGAGTGCACTTGTAATCCCAGAGCATAGGAGGCAGGTGAGGTCCAGCTCGGTGAGAGACCTTGTCTCAAAAAAACAAGGTAGACATTGTCTAAGGAACAACACCCAAGGTTGATTGCTAACCTCTGTGTGCATGCATGCACTCATGTACTTGCATGCACATACACACACACACACACACACACACACACACACACACACACACACACACACAGAATCACTCTCTCTCTCTCTCTCTGCAAATACACAATTACATATACACATATTGAAATCACAAGGATAATGAAGCCAGTTGTGGTGGCTTATGCCAGCAATACCAGCCGTGGAAAGATTGAGACTGGAGGATCATAAATTCAATGCAGTCCAGGGCTACAATGTGAAACCTTGTCAACAAAATAAAGAAATAAAAAGAGGAAAAGTAAACAAGCAGATTAACATGGATAAACAAATGTCAGAACCAAGATTGGAGCTTAAAGTATCTGCCTACATATATTTTTGAATATAGCTTTGAATAAATATATCATTTTGCCACTTAAATAATTAGATTGTGATCATATGAATCACAGTATGAGCTAGTATGGACTACATGATGTTTATGTCATACTGAATATTTACTTCTAACTATATTTATTATAATAATTTTAACTTTTTTGTTCATATTACTTCCAAAATATATTATCATCATAGTTATTTTTATCTCCTGCAAATATATTTTCTTTTTTATTATTTTATTTTTCATTTTTTTGTGTGTTTTTTTAATTCTTCCACTCATATAAAGTTGATAGGTACCCTATTACCCTCCCTCTCTCCACCCCTCCCTGGATCCCCTTCCTCCCCTTCTTTCCCTTTCCCTTCCCCCCTTCCTCCCTTCTCCCTGTGCCCCCTCCCCCACCATTCCTGGAGCATCCTGTTGTGTGCATGTCAAACTTCCCTCTGGGTGCTCCTCTCTGATGAGGTGTAAGGACTCAGTAGCTTTGCCTAGAGCTCTTTTTTGTGTGTGTTCCCCTTTAGTATAGGAACACTATTGTGGCTGTTAATCACTTGCCTCTAGGGATCCTAGTGCCTGTGATCCTAGACTTTGGGGGTCCAATGATATGTTGGTCATTGCACAGGTCATGCAAAGTCCTATTATGATTACTTCGGCCCTAACTTGTATGTAGTATCGTGCATATCATTGTTCCTCCCCATTTTAGGCTCCTACAATCTTACTGCCCCGCTCTTCCACAAATTTCCCCGAGCTTTAGGATGGGGAGAGATTAAGCCGGCTTAGTTCCGGGTGGTTGATGTAGAGTCTCTGATTTTCTGAATTATGATTTGTTGATTATTTTTCCAACTTTGCTGCTCCTGCACCACCCTTGGCTCCATCTTGACGGGTATTGGATGTCACCCCTTGGCCAGAGATAAAAGCCTGTTAAGATAGAGTCATTATAAGAGTAGATACAAAGGTAGATGGAATAAGAGTAGGAGACCGCTATGGGGGGGGGACAGTCTCCCATTTGCAGGATGTTTACCTTCTATCTGTCAGAATCTATGCCCTCCCTTTCTGGTGAGATCATGTCCCATAAAGATGCAAGTGACCAGTAAGGAAAGACTGCAAGCCCAACCAGATGTCTCATTACTTACTTGCAGTCCTTGATAGTGGCCTGTTTTCTCTGCTGTAACATGATCCCCTCTCTCCTTTTTTCTGGTGGAGCCCTCCTTCCCCTTCCCTCTCTGATTATAATTTTTGCAATTACTGTAAGGTATTTCAGAGATTTGTCTTTGAATGTGTCACTAAGTGTGTTTGGTATTAGGATCCACCTATTAGGGAGTACATAAAGTGCTTAATTTTCTGTGTCTGGGATACTTCACTCAATATAATTTTTCTAATTCCATCCATTTCCCGGCAAATTTCATTGTTATCATCTTTGATAACTGAGTAGTATTCCATTGTATAAATGTACCACATTTTCATTATCCACTCATCAACTATTGGGCATTTGGGTTGATTCCATTACTTTTCTATTATAAACATTGCTACTATGAACATGGTCGTGCTTGTGCTATCGAGGTGAGTTTTTGCTGTATGGGGGATTATTCCCAAAAGTGGAATAGCAGGGTCATATGGCATTTCAATCTTTAACTTTTTTAAGAATCTCCAGACAGCTCACCAGAGTGGTTGTATAAGACTTCATTCCCACCAGCAATGTAGGAGAGTTCTCCTCTCTCCATATCCTTTCCAGCATTTGTTGCTGTTTGTAATGTGCATTTTTGCCATCCTGACCGGGGGTGAGATGATATCTCAGGGAGGTTTTGATTTGCATTTCCCTGATGGCTAAGGATGCGGAGTATTTTTTAAGATATTTGTTAGACATTTCAATTTCTTCCCTGGTAAAGTTTCTTTTAAGTTCCAAGGTCCGTGTTTTAATTGGGCCATTTGTTTCCTTGGTGTTTAGTTTTCTAAGTTCTTTGTGCACTCTGGATAACAGAGTTCTATTAGATATGTGGTTAGTGAAGATTTTCTCCCATTCTGTGGGTTCCCATTGTGCTTGAGTTATAATCTCTTTATCTGAACAGCGGCTCTTTAATTTCATAATATCCCATCTGTTGAGTGTTAGTTTATTGACTGTGCCATTGAATTTCTGATTTGGAACTGTTGGCATAGTTCAATCAGCTCCAGGGAGTTTCCTACCCTTTCAACTAAGGTTTTTATAGTCTCAGGCCTTATGTTGAGGTCCTTGATTCATTTGGAATTAAGTTTTGTTCATGGTGACAAATAAGGGTCCAGTTTTAATCTTCTGCATGTGGACATCCAGTTTTGCCAGCACCATTTGCTGAAGATGCTGTTCTTTTTCCATTGGGTTTTTTGGGCCCCTTTGTCAAAGATCAAATGGCTGTAATTGTGTGGGCTTATATCTGGATCTTCAACCAAGTATAAGTCTGTTTTTAAAAGTATGGATTTGTAGTATAGACTAAGGTTTGGAATGGTGATACCTCCAGCAGTATTTTTGTTACTCAGAATTGTTTCTGCTACCCTGGGTATTTTGTGCCTCCCATATGAACTTTGAGATTGTTTTATCAACCTCTTTAAAGAATTGCTTTGGGATTTTGATTGGTATAACATTGAATCTGTATATTCCATTTGGTAGGATGGTCATTTTTATGATATTGATTCTGCCAATCAAGGAGCATGGGAGGTCTTTCCACTTTCTGGTGTCTTCTGCGATTTCTTTCTTTAGGGTTTTAAAAGTTTTCATTGTAAAGGTCTCTTACTTCCTTGGTTAGGTTTATGCCAAGGTATTTCATTTTTTTAGGGGCTATAGTAAATGGGATTGTTTCTCTCAGGGCTTTTTTCACTTCTATCATTCTGGGCATATAGGAAGACCACTGATTTTTGTACTTTTATTTTGTATCCTGCCACTCTGCTCAATTTCTGCATTAGTTGCAGGAGTTTCCTGGTGGAATTTTTGGGATCACTCAGGTATAAGATCATGTCATCTGCAAATAGAGATAACTTGACTTCTTCCTTGCTGATTTGAATCCCTTTTATCTCCCTTTCTTTCTTATGGCCTGAGCTAAGACTTCAAGTACAATATTGAACAACTTTGTCCAGTTCCTGATCGAAGTGTTAATGCTTCAAGATTTTCCCCATTGAGTATAATCCTTGCTGTTGGCTTGTTGTATACTGCTAGGGTTTTGATAATGAAGGGCTGTTGGATCTTGTCAAAAGCTTTTTCTTCATCTATCGATAGTATCATATTGTCTTGGATTTTCGACTGCTTTATATGGTGAATTACATTTATTGATTTGCGCGTATGTTGAACCAACCTTGTGTGTCTGAGATAAAACTTACTTGATCCCTGTGAATGATCTTTTTGATATGTTTTTTAATCTGATTTCCTACGATTTTTTGAAAATCTTTGCATCTGTGTTCATCAAAGAGATTGACCTATAGTTTTCTTTTTTAAGTGTGTCTTTATTAGGTTTTGGGATTAATAAGATATTAGCTTCATAGAAAGAATTTGGCAGTGTTCCTTCCTTAGCAATTTGATGGAACAGTTTAAGGTGTATTGTTGTTATTAGCTACTTAAATGTCTGGTAGAACTCTGTGCTGAATCCATCTGGTCCAGGACATATTTTGGTGGGAAGATTCGAGATTACTTCATCGATTTCCTCATATGTTATAGGACTATTTAAATAATTCACCACTTTCTGATTCAATTTAGGTAAATTTTGTTTACTTAGTAATTCATTCTTTTTTGTGTTATCGGAGTTTAAGTTTTTGAAATATGACCTTATAATTGCCTGAATTTCTTGGGTATTAATGATAACTCAATTTTCATTTGTAATTTTGTTAATTTGGGTTTTCTCTCTCTTGTTTTTAGTTAATTTAGCTAGATGCGTATCAATCATATAGATTTTTTCAAAGAACCAGATTTTTGACTGGTTGATTCTCTGTATCATTTTCCTTTTCTCAATTTGGGATATTTCTCCCCTGATTTTGCTAATCTCCTTTCTTCTACTGCCTTTGGAATTGGATTACTCTTGTTTCTCTAAAGCTTTAAGCTGCATTGCTAAGTTATTAATTTGTGATGTTTCTATTTTTTTTTTTTGATGTAGGCATTAAGGAGTATAAACTTAGGAAAGCTTTCATTTTATGCCAGAGATTTTGATAAGTTGTATTTTCATTATCATTTGCTTCTAGGAAATATTGAATTTTCATTATGATTTTTTCCTGAAACTAATTCTCATTCATCATCATAGTGTTTAGTTTCCAGGGGTTAGTGTATTTTCTGTTGTTTGTTGTGTTGCGGATGTCAAGCTTTAGACCATGGTGGTCTGATAGGATACAGGCTAAATTTCAAATTTCCTGTTTATGTGGAGATTTTTTTTTGTGGCCCAATATGTGGTCTATTTAGGAGAAAGTTCCATGTGATGCTGAGAAAAATGTGTATCCTTTGGTTCATGGATGAAAAGTTCGATAGAGATCTGTAAGGATCTTTTCAGTAAGGGTTTGATAAGGTTCCAATGTGTCTCCCTTAGGTTTCTGATCTGTTGATCTATTCCACGTGGAGAGGGTGGTACTGAATTCCTGAAGAATTCCCGTTTTGCAGTTGATTTCTACTTTAGATGCTGTAACATTTGCTTACTGGAAGAGCCGATATTAGGTGCATATATGTTCAGTATTGTGAAGTCTTCCTGGTGAATTGTACCAGGCATGTAGTATCTTTCTGTGTCTCTTATGAGTTTTTGGGGGTTTGAAGTCAACTTTGTCCCATAGCATAATAGCTACCCTTACCTGTTTCCTGGGTCCATTAGCTTCAGAATTTTTGACCAGCCTTTTACTTTTAGAACATGCCTATTTTTTTTGTGGTGAGATGTGTTTCCTGAAGGCAGCAGATGAATGGGTTATCTGCTGTTTGTAATCTGTGTCTTTTGATTGGCGAGTTAATTTCATTGACATTTAGTGTTCTAATGGGGACATTACTTTTAATTCCTGGCAGTTTTTATGTTTAGTGGCTTTCATAAGTGTATTATTTGGCTTGTAGGTTTTGGTGGTATTATACTTCCCTTCTTTCCTCCTGGATATGCTTGTTCTTTTCTTCAACATTGAGTGTCTTTTCTAGCATTTTTTGAAGCCCTGGTTTGGTGGACATGTAAGCCTTCAAATTATCTTTTTGCTGGAAAATTTTTCTTTTACCTTTGGTCATGATCTATAGTTTTCTCAGTTATATCAGCCTGGGTTGACATTTTTGTTCATTCAGTACTTGAAGTATATCTGTCCAAGGTCTTCTTGCTTTTACTATTTTCATTGAAAAATCATTTGTTAATAGTTTTATCTTTAAAAGTGGCTTGTTTTTTATTCCCTTGAAGCTCTCAGCATATTTTCTTTGTATGTGGAGTGTGTTGTCTATTATTTGTCATTGCAAGTTTCTATTTTGGTCTTATCTGTTTGGGGTGCGGAATGCTTCTTGTTCATTCTTTGATGAGGAGAGTTCCCCTTTATGATAATTTGAAAAATTTCCCAGGTGTGGTATTTTGGGATTCTTGCTCTGGTATTCCATGAATGAGCATCTTAGTTTTCTTCAAGGTATCCCATAATTCTTTTAATTAATTTATTTATTTATTTTTATTAATATTATTATTTATTCAATTGTGTGTGTGTGTGTGTGTGTGTGTGTGTGTGTGTGTGTGTGTTTAGAACCATGGACGAGTTCGGGAAACATGGACCGCCTCCACCTCCTCCTTGTTTACCCTGCCCGGGTATTCACAGGTTCTGCCCTACCAGGATCAGAAACGCAAGCCAGCCCTGCTTCTGCCTGGCATCTATACGTGGGGTCTAGGATCTGAACTCAGGACCTTCTGCCTACAAGGCAGAGGCTTAACCCCTGAGCCACCTCTCCAGCCCATGTATCCCATAATTCTTGAATATTCCTCTCAAGTATCTTTTTTTTAAATTTTTTTAATTATTATTATTATTTATTCAACTGTGTGCATGTGTGTGTGTATGTGCACGTGTGTGTGTATGTCTGTGTGTGTGTCTGTGTGTGTGTGTGTCTGTGTATGTGTAGAACCACGGATGAACCCACAAACCACCATGGACGCCTCCACCTCCTTCTGCCCCGGGATTCACAGGCTCCGCCCTACCAGGACCAGAAGCGCAGGCCGCCCCCGCTTCCACCTGGTGTCTATATGTGAGATCTTGAATCCGAACTCAGGACCTTCTGCTTGCAAGGCGGAGGCTTAAGCCTTGAGACACCTCTCCAGCCCTCCTCTCAAGTATCTTTTTGGCTTTAACAACCTCTTCCATTGAGCCAGTTATTTCTTCTACTTTGTCTTCAATATATGATATTCTATTTTCTGCTTCATTAGTTCTGTTGATAAGACTCTGTTGAGTTCTGGGTTGAAAATAACTTGTCTTAGAGTTCAATTTTAAACTCTGCTTGAGATTGTTTTAATTTCTCTATGCCTATTTTTGTTTCTTCACCTTTTTTCTCATCTCCTCCAAGTGTCTATTATGTTCCTGTTCAAAGTGGTTGATGCAGTTATTTAATTCTTCCCAGATTTCCTCTTTCATAGTAGTGATCATCATAAAGATTAGGCTTTAAAAATCATTGTTGTGGTTATGGCTTTCTTGGCTATTTTCTTTGAGTTATTTTCTGGTTGGAATCTATCATTATGGGGTTAATTCTTTTAGTGGGAGATTTGTTTTCTTGGTTTTTGTTTCTCATGTATTTGCACTGTGACCTGGGCATTATTGTTTTATCTCTTAAGACATTCTTTCAGTTTTTGGTGTTCTTAACTTAACGAATTATTTGATATTACTACTTTTTTATTATTTATTCAATTGTGTGTGTGTGTGCAGAACCACGGGCGATTCAGGAACCACCATGGACTGCCTCCACCTCCTCCTTGTTTACTCTGCCCTGGAATTCACAGGCTCTGCCCCACCAGGACCAGAAATGCAGGCTGCCCCCGCTTCTGCCCAGCATCTATACATGGGGTCTAGGATCTGAACTCAGGACCTTCCACATGCAAGGCAGAGGCTTAACCCCTGATCCACCTCTCCAGCCCCTGATATTACTACTCTTAAGAAGTTATTACTAGTGTTTGCCTTGCAGTTGGGTATGCTTGTCTTGTATGGAGCTATTAGACTGTTAGTACATCAATTAAGTCAGGTTTAGTAGACAGAGAGTGAAGATTAGTATGATAGTGCACTTTTTTTGTTTTTATACCTTGGTGATATGTGAGAGTGAATGGTATAGTCCACAAAGTTGTATGCGTTTTGGGGTGGTTATTTGGAGAAGTCAGTCTACAGTGACTAATAATTAAAAGGAACAAGATGGTAATAATGGATTTACTTATCTTTGAGCTGGATATTTGGAATCTCTCCCATATACTAGGATGATTTTAGAGGACTTCAGATGTATGGCTTTTGTCCTCCAGAGCTTTGCTTGGATTTTCTTTGGATTCTGTTGAATTCTGAGGAGTAGGGGGTCTTACTCTGGCTGCCACTCTGTCTGGTTGGTGTTACAGTTGTGTGACCTGGGGCTTGGCACATGGTTTAGGGGCCTTACCTGATGGGCAGAGGTTCTCCCTATTCTATATCCTGGGCAAAAAAAGGCCAGGAGTCTACTTGTTACACAGATTACCTGGGACTTGGGGAGTGGTCTAGGGGCCTACCCCAGCACCAGAGCAGTCTGGGTATTGCTCCAGCTGGTGGGTGGGACAAGCTGTGATGAGTGGGTGACCTGAGGCCTGGAATGTGGCCTAGGGGCCTTATCTGAGGACCAGGAGGTCCTCCCTGGTCCAGATCCCTGGCAAAAAGCCTGAATTTCTTTTGAAGTTTAGCATATTAAAGGTGAAAAAAATCAAGGGAAATACAAGGTGAATTCCATTACTTTTGTATTTGTTATTAAAAGGTCAAGAGGTCAAGTTTCCCATAAATCCATTCACCGTTACTTTTTCAGGGAGGGAAACTTGTACAGAGGATGGGGTGGAGATTGGACTCGAAGAGGGTGTTAAGGACAGTATTCATGTGCCTCTTCTTTCTACCTTGTGATACTATCTGTCTGGTTTAAAGGCTTTTGTACTAGTGAATGGTGATACCCAGTGTGGGATTGTATCATAACAAATTTGATTTCTTAATCACCAAATAACAATAAATCTCTAGCTTATATAAAAAGGGTGAAAAGTTTAAAAACTGAGATTTGAAGTAGATTCTAAGCTCCAGATAAGAAAAAGACTGACATTTTGCTTTTAGAATTAAAAAAAATATATGAGCACAGACCTGAGCTGTACTGCATCTGAATAGCACTGTAAGATGCCAGATAGAGGGTTGTTTTTTATCAAGCTTCCATCTAGAATTTGACCAAACATTAGGAAATTGGTAGAACTAAAGCCACACATTTTTTCTCCATATTTCACTATTATTTGCTTAGAATTTTATATATTGTATTGAATACTTAAGTTTTCTTTTTCTTCTTTTCCATTTTCAATTTTATGCATGTGGAGTGCATGTGTGCTTGCATGTATGCACATATACATTTATGCATGCATGTGTGTATGAGTTTGCTTGTGTGTGTGCATGTGAAGGACCAAGATTGTTATTGGGAATATCCCTGGATCCCTTTTCTACCTTATTTTTTTGAGACAGGGTACCTAACATAAATATATACTCACTTATAGGTCTAGTCTGCCTAGTTAGTTTGTTTTGGGGATTATTTGTCTTCCACACTTGAATAATAGGTAGGTGACCACATGTACACATGACATTTTACTCGGATCTGAATATTCGAACTCTGATTCTTTTGATTATATAGCAAGGAATTAGTGAAACCTGAATCATAAAGCTGTGCTATTCTTAGAGTAAAAATTAACAGATGAAACTGAAGAAAATCGTCCAATCTAACTGTAAAATTTATCATAGTCACAGTAAAGTTTTCTGAATCATTATCTACAGCAATGTGAAGTATACACAGATACAGTAGAGGTTTTTACCTAGTAAAACAGAATGAGTTAGAGAACCTGTGATCTGTCTTGTCCCTCCTGAACAACCTACCAACATCCCTTAATGTCAACTTCTTATATGGTGAACATGTTTACAATGAATGTTACCTCTGAGATCAATAGAACAACAAAATAATACAGATGATTTGAGGATCCCTTCCAACATACACAAATTTATGCAGCCCCATTCTAAATTTGTATGCAAAGAAATCACACTAGAGAGCAGGAAAAGAGGAAAAATATATACTACGAAACATTTTTACATGGGGGCAATGGCTGTTATATAAAATGATTGTTCATGTCACCTGATGTTGAGTTTTTCACCTGTAATATTATTCTTTCTATTCCCTGTGCAAACTTTTTCCCAGGAAGAAGAACAAATGTATAATTACCCCCATAAGGCACCAATATAGACAAAAAGTCAACAAGAAACAAAATTCAGATAGAATCTAGTATTATGATCCTATGAGTTTAGTTAAAGTTAATTACAGGAATGTAGGTGAGGTGTTACTCATACGAAAAAGGACAACTTAAAGGCTTCAGCACAGCCATACTATATATACCCTAAAGGAGGGTGAGGTCAAGGAACCACTCCCCTAAGAATCCATTACCTAACAAGTCTTAACTGATTATAAATCCTCTGGAAGCAATGAGGGCTCATGAGCACGACCCTCCTCTATGACTGAAAGTTTATGGGTCCAATCTTGTGTTACAGCTGCTGACCATTCATGAAGGCACCAGTTGGACCATGTCCAGAGAACAATACTTCAAAGTAGCATATCCAAAGGATCAGATGATTTATACAAACTATGCAACTGTTTCTTCATATCATAAGCAACTCTATTATGCTATCACATGCAGTAGACTAACACATATGGAAAAAAATGTCTTTAAATCACGCACTTATATCTCTATCTTAAAAGTAAGTCTTAGAGAATCCAAGTGTCTTTTAGAAAAATAAAAGGTTCTTTTAAAAGTCTTAAATAATATTCATAAGTTCAAATAATCCTAGAAAGTTCAAGATCTGGGTGGATATAGTTGTTATCTGATGAGAAATTTTCTTGGGTTTGGAACTGACTATTTTTTGTTGTCTCTTTCCAACTTGGAAAGCAGAAATCAGAAGTGAATACTGACCAGTTTTCTTCTTTTTCCTAATTCAGGTGCAAATTTTATCAAAGAGGATCTGGACCAGGTCCAGTTACCTCTCAAAAGCCTCATCTCCACCTATATCTTTTTCAACATATGCCTTTTGAGAAAGTCTACATACTTGGTTAAAAACAATCTTTTATTTTTCAATCTACATCATGTGTACTTTTTTCTGTTTTCATATGTGCAAACATACACATACACACACAAAAACACACAGACTAACACAGCATAGGATTGGAGCCCACATTTCCTTAAAGCCCACATTTTTATAATTTTGGATGAGTTAAAAGTTTTAATTATTTTGATAATTTATATTATATTGAATATATAAAGAGAAATGCAAACAAATGGAAAGTAGCAATCTCACCGAACATCTCTGTCAATCATTACTTTATTTTTGAGTTATACGTAATTAAACCATTTTCAACTTATTGTAAATGCAAGAAAAGCCAAGCAAATTTATTTGAGTTTTCTTTAGCACACTTTTTCTAAACAGATATAAGTGATTCCTAGTTTCTAATTCTGGTAGCAACTGGAGTCAGCATGGAGTTCAGCAGCTCATTAGAGTGCTGTACAGCTATGAAAAATTTCCATCCGTGTTCCTTGAGGCTAAGTTCAAGTGTATTTCCTTCCTTGGGAATACTGGGCAGAGTAGCTGCTTCTGAATTTGGATATTTGGAAGACAATTAGGTGGCATTTCATTTCATTAACAATCAAATGTTTCATAAATTCTTGTTGAAAAGGATGTAATTCAATTATCCTATTAATTTGAAAAAATGTAAGTATTTTTAAATGTGGGTAAATATTTAAACAATTCATGGAATTTTTGACATATAATATAGATGTTTTCCCTTAGCCAACCATTCTTCATTGGAAACAGAACTCAAATTTGTAGATTGTACAATCAGATCCAAATTTCCCAGGATGTATTTAGACTGAAAACAAGACATTTTGTGACAAATAAATTTGCTTCATAAGAAATAATTATTTACAAGTAAAGTTCCTACTGTTAGTCCCATATGTAATTTATCTCATTGCTCACAGACAGGATTTGAAAAATTGTTATTTCACTAATATTCTAAGAATTGATTCAGAAAATGAATCATTTATATATATATATATATACTTTCTAAGTTTTGCTTTTTATATATGCTTTACTGTACAAGCTTCTTCCATAACCCTTCACAAAACTCAATTTGAAAATATAAGAAATATTCATTTAAATCAAATTGTAGTTTATATTTTCCAGACAAGACAGAGTTTTTCTCTGCTTCAGTATCAATTGATTGCATCATTTAACACTAAAGAAAAATGTTATGCCTAAATTGAGAAATGGTTATTTTTTGTTTCAGGTTTTATGTCAATGGAGTGGAGTTTTTCTGCTTCAGATAAACAGAGAGTGAATAGTGAATTATGCCATTTGAAGACATAATAATATTTAATGTGAAGTAATATATGGGAATTACCAAAACTAGTACTAATGCAACTTTTGTTTCGAATTCCGCTTTTTTTTACAGAATATAAAACGATATTCAAATAATTACAAATTTGTACTCTCCGGTGTTCAATCTGAAAATTTAGGATTACCATATTATAAAGTGATCAATAAATGGTAAAGAACTTCAAAGTATGGAGTTTTTCATATAAATGAAAATATATTATTAGAAATTTAGCATGCTATAGCCAATTCTCCTAAATGCTGTAAAGTAAATATCTATGAAATGCATGCCCCCCAATATAAAAGAGTCCTAGAAAAAGAAATCTCCCATGGAAAGAAACATAAAGGAAAGAACCAAAGTTGAAATAAGAAATGAAAAAAAAAATAGAAAATGTAACTAGATGACATATAGCTCATCTCTTATCAAAATATCTTTAAATTCACCACGGACAGAAGTAGTTTAGTGGGACTGAAAAAAACCTACATGTTCTCTGTGAAACATTCACTTTTGATTCATTGGATGAAGAATGATTCTCCATGTAAATACAAACCAAAAAGGGCCACACATGGTTATATCAGTGCAGAAAAAAACTTGATTTAAAACTGTCAAAAGACATGAGAATAGGTAATGATAAATATGTTTCTTACAAAAATTATAAGTATGTAGTCTCCAAATATTATAATCCAACATATACTGAGGTAATACAGTCAATTATGAAAATAGAAAGCTCTCCAGTTATGAGTGAAGATGTTAATACTGTACTATTTTAATGATCAAACATCCTCCTAAATAAACAGTACAGAAATAGAAGCTTGAACAATAATTTAATCCAATTGGGTCTAGGAGAATTATATGCAACACTCTGCTCAGTAATAGCATAATATGCAATTTCTCAATTACACATAAAGCAGTCTATAATATTGATTACATATTAGTTCGTAAAACAAGTCAACAGTTCTTAAAAGATTGAAGGAAACTTTTTCGCAGTGAAATGAGACTAGAAGTCAATAACAGAAGGAAAACAGGATAATAAAAATGTCTGTATTCAATAGAACTTATAGAAGATCAATTAATCAGAACAGTAATTACAGTAGAAATTAGAAAATTTCTTTCATCCAATGAAAATGAAAAATACACAAAGTTATAAGATTCATTTTCAGCAATGATAACTATACAAAAACATACTGGAAGTTTCTGGTTACAACATATATAACTCCACATGTTAACAATAAAAAAGGGCTAAAGAATAAACCCCAAACGAGGAGGAGCTAAGGGACAAGATTAGTAAAACAATAGGAAGATTCAATGAACTCAAGAATTAGCTATTTGAGAAAGGAAATAAGTTAGCATATCTTCAAGAAAGAATCAAGTGAAATAAATTTAAAAATAAAGTAGAAACATTACAAGAAATTTTGGTAAGTAAAAAAGAATTAAAAGTACACTTTAGAACAAATTAATGTTCTCATATTGGATAAACTAGATGAACAGGGAAATTCCTACACAGTCAATCTTCGAAGAATGAGTCACGAGAAAGCAAAACACTAAGACACCTATAGGTACTCAGGAGAATGAACCAGTGAATTAGTCATCTCTGAACACTACATTTTGTACTGACTAGAGTGTTTAAATAATGTTTAAACATGCTTAAGCAGTAGAAATTTATTTTCTCACAATCTTGGAACCACACTTACTTTCTGGTGAGATATCTCTATGCATCTTGCACACAGCTGCACCTCTGTCCTGAAGAAAGAGAGTGATTTCCAATTCATTCTTGATGCTTTCATTATATATATATGTATATATGTTTATAAATTTTTTTACTTTTCATATCTGCATACTTCATTATATATACTTAATAAATTCTATTTATGCTATGTTTTCAAAGGAAGTGCCATATTAAAAGCATTTAAGAACAAAGATGTCAAGTGGGAAATGAAAACTTTAGAAAACTGAATGGGATAGCAAATCAAAAGCTTTATATTAAATATAAAAGCAATGCCCAATAAGCAAGCATTAATTTTTTATAGCAACGACTCATAGATTATCAGTCCATTTGACTTATCCAAAGGCATCTGTGTAACCACAGAATTAATCTATCCATTTGAGCCTGGTGGGATCATCAGTAGACAGATGTACATCTAAATCACCTTGCAACAAATTGTTCAGTGTGGAAATATAGGGCCCATTAGTCCAGTTCCACGATGCCTGGCTGTTGGTGTGGCCACTGTTGTGGAGACACTGTGGAGACTCAATACTTGTTGCAAGTTCCTTTTTGTAACTACAGTCTTCCCAAAAGATAATATTTGACATCTTTTTTCCCTGCCCGCGGCTTTGCAATCATTCATTCAATTTAGTTACACTAGAGTATGCAACTACCCTGTGGGGTCTATGAAATTCACTGCCAAGACTTTTAATCATACCTACAATTCCACGCATGCATTCCCTACTGTGGAACATGCATAAAATCAGAGAATATGGCTACCCTCATAACAATAGTGCCTCTATTGCATAAATGAGCATCTCTTGCCACCTTAATTCCTAAGGTTCAAAGCAGAGTAGGACCATTGATAGTTTATTTTTCCCCCTAATAGCCTCCCTAGAATATTCTGGCACTGTAAGTTAGTTAATAGTCAGGATGCTTTCAGCTGAATTTCAACTGTATAACTTACAACCAGAAAGTCAACATTTTGTCTAGTATTGTCTCCTGCCCTCCTAATCTCCTCTACCAGCTACTTCTTCCTTGTTTAAAAGTTTCAATACCCCACTTCCTTCTCTCATTTCTTCCATACGGCCTAAATTCTACTAGATTCCCTTCCTTAAAGCATCACTACCCCAAATGTCTGTTCCTATTTTCCTGTTTTCTATTCCAAGTTGAAGCATAAACCTGGAAACTTGAATCAAGTTTTCACCTATGAGGGAGAACACATGGCATTTTTGGCATCTGGTATTTATAGTACCAACTGCAGATCATCTTCTGGGTTGCAAACTCCTATCTTTGGTCAAAACCACTCAAGGCAGGAGAAAAGGTGAGGAAGAACATTGGATTCCTCCAAGAAGGGCTCTGACTTTACTCATGAGAACTCTGGCCTGGCAGGTTGTTTTTCTTCAAAGGCCTTCTCTTAACGCTACTAAATTTGGAGTTAAGATTTTAAGATGTTTTTCAGATCACAAATATTCAGTAAATAATACTTCCAAATAATCTATAAAATAGGGAAACTTCCTATCAAAATTCCAATGCGGTTTACTTATAAAAAAATATCAATTAAAAAAATCTTTTGGGGGCTGGAGAGGTGGCTCAGAGGTTATGCCTCTGCCCTGCAGGCGGAAGGTCCTGAGTTCGGATCCCAGGTCCCACGTATAGATGCCAGGCGGAAGCGGGGTCGGCCTGCGCTTCTGGTCCTGGTAGGGCGGAGCCTGTGAATCCCGGGACAGAAGGAGGTGGAGGAGTCCATGGTGGTTCCCGATTCGTCCGTGGTTCTACACACACACACACACACACAAACACGTGCGGGCGCGGGCACATACATACGCACACACGCACAATTGAATAAATAATAATAAAAAAATAAATAAAAATCTTTTGGAATTTCATGGTATCCTAAAATAAAAGCCGAATAATCTCTAAAAAGGTAAACAGAAATTATGTATTTCACATATTTCATTTCAAAACTTACTATAAAACTATAGTTTTTAGAATAGAAGGATTCTGACACAAACACATGTACAAAAATGTAAAACAGAATTAATGACCTGTGAGAAACAACTGAATACAAAGTCATATTATGTTCGACCGATGTCCCAAACTCTTTATTCAATGGAAAAATAACTGTGTTTCTATAAATGATTTTGGGATATATGGAAACCAAAATCTCAACTCTCTAACACAAATAACCAATGAAAAATAGTTATAAAATAAAGACTAGAACTCAGAATCTTGACAGTGCACACACTGTATTTGATTTTTCTAACTAACTCTAAAGATTATATATGCTTTTTAAAAAGTGTTTTGGATTCATTGTAATCATGGGCATGGAAATTTCATGTAAATTCCTCTGAGCAGAAGAGATGGTAGTTAAATTCTGAACCCTGTAGACTTGGGTGTTAGGGTATAAAATATGAATGTTTCACAATATCCTGCTCTATCTTTTCAATACCAATAGACATTACTCTTCTTACTCTCATATAAAGCCTAATACTGTATTCCTTCCAACCACATTCAGGTAGCATTGTACTAATACTGTGTTCCTTCTAACTACATTCAGGACCTATCAGTCTTGAGTCATCATGCTTATCCTAGAAGCCCAAGGACAATACACTGAGACAGTAGTCTTTAGAAAGTGAGATTTACTATTATTATCTCTGTCCAGCTAATTATTTTCATTTTCATTAGTGATCTTTTAAATAACATAAATTCTCTGTTATACACATTAAATATCATGCAGCAGTTAAAGATAGAATGCTAAAGTAGAAATAAATATATCATTTGCAGGGAAGAACAGTTTTTTTGTTTACCTTTACCATGAAAAGTGGGAACAATATCAAAGATGAAGTAGAATGAAGAACATTCCAGGAGGAGGTGTGAATTTTAAAAAGTTCATCGAGCAAGCAAACTTTCTTTGTTAGAGTTTACTTTTTTCTATTTTTTCCATGTCATAGAATTTTGAGGAACCAGATTGGCTTCAAGAGAAAGATTGTGTCATAAATACAGAAGAAACAGGTTTTTGATATAAACCGCAAAAGGACAAGCCTTTAAAAGCCAGACATAGAAGTGTAGATGTTATTTTAAAAGAATTTTGAAAACCATATGTTTACTTGGGAAAGGAAATTATAAAATCATAGTGTTTTGCAGAAAGATTAATCTGGAGTTATGGTAAATCAATTCCTTGCACTTCTGTCAGTCATCTATCGCTTTGAATTATGCAATCCCTCTTCAGACACCCCTTTCAAAGCTGAATATGTCAAGTTGAGAAATGATATGATATTCAAATTTATTCTTTCATTATGCAATTCCCCAGAGGAACAAAAATTAAAACTTTAGAAAATAACAAAATCCAGCTTTTGCATAGTTACCAACAATATTCCCTCTTTATAATAGTTTTTAGTTTATGTGAAGAGGAAAGTGAACTGCAACAAACAGCCCATTTAAAAAAAATTTTACTACATCATGTTTCTATTCATCTGAAAGATAAGATGTACTCTTACCTATTAGTGCCTGATATCTATAGTTCAGTTCGCAACCTCATTTTATTCTGTGCTGTACCTTTTAAATGCCAACTTGCATTATGCTCCCGTATCATCTTTGGTGCTTTCACTCTTAACATGAACTAGTTACATACTAGTTAAATACTATTTAAATAAATTTTGCAATTCAATTGTTTTAATAGAATTTAGTAGTTGATTTTTCCATGTGCTGATAGTGGAAATGAAAGTTACAAATGTAAAGTACCATGTTAATTTCTACTTGTTTAGATATCAACATGCATTGCTGTTGAAGTGCTTGTCTGGTTGAGCTAGACTTTCTTAGAATTCTTTAATGTTAAATCAATTCCACTCTAGCTCAGGTTAAGCACATCCACTCCAAGTTTGTACCTAGGGTATCTCTTAGGAACTTAGAGTTCCTAACTACATATGGCAGCATTGTCAACTCTATCCAAACAATGGAATGAGTTTCTCTAACCCTTAATCTAACTTAGGAAATCTCTGTTCAAATTCGTACTGGAATACACTGTTAAACACAATATGAATGTAAGACTAAAATAAGATGTATAATGAAATATGACAAAGATAGTTAAAAAAAGGTGTACACTTTTGCATTTTTATCACTCAAAACACTGTAGTATTCAAAGAATTTCACCACTATTTTTGTCTTCTTTCTTTTGAACTCAAAAAAAGGAAGCCAAAATCATCAAAGGCTTTCCCTTACATGTCATGATGTCAACATGGATAGAGTATTCCTTTCTAATTCCTGTATCATCATTTTGATTTTAATATAATGCCAATACTACTATGCAATCCTTAGGTGCATTCATTCCATTCTTGAGTAAGAGTTTAAGAACCAAAAAACACATTCCCTGGATGCAGATCACAGTAACAAGAACACACTCAAGAAACAGAAAACCTGACTCTTTGTACAAGAAACCTTTGCCCATACCCTTGAATATGTCTTGCTTCTTTTCTAAAGCATTCCTTTCACCTTTAACCCCACAGTTAACCTTTAAATAAAATATCATTGATAAAACACCAACTCTACTTAAAAATGCCAAATGTTAGACTAGAACTGATTAAAGCCAGAACATCTATATTGTCATTTAAAATTCTTCTTCAAGGGATATATATCTATTTTTCCCTTTCTTCTGCTTATTCTTTTAATCATTTTTATGCCATGATGAGTTAATAATGATGGATTTTAAATGCTCGAGAAAGGGCAATTGTGTTTACTCATTTTGTTATTCTATTGGTTCCAGTGGTGGGTATTGAGCACATTCATTATATTTTAGTTTCCTCGCCATTGCCAATCAATAGTAATACTTTCCTTTTCATAGATTATGAACTGTTTTTCACGTGATAGCACTTCAAATGCTCTTATGTTTATCTTACATTTTTTCACTTATTTTAGAATCAGTAATTACTTATTGGCATGTTGGCTTTTAATGAAAAGATAATCTATGTATTGACTGAGAATACTGACTGCTGAGGGGTTTTGGTATTTCTAAGTCCTCCTTGCTGACAAGCTGAAGGGACATATTTAGTTTTAATCAACTATTGTTTCAATTTCATCATGGTGAATAATGGTTTAGTTCTTGAATGAATAAGATAAAAATTCTGTTGATATCTTTATATTTTTTCCAGCTTTAGTCTTTTTATTTTCTTATCTGATTAGTATTCTAATTTCAAGAAACCTTTGTTTTTTAATTATAAAATTTGACTCATCAATCTTCTGTAGACTTTTAATTATGTCTGTATGAATATAAATCCTGCTTTAAGTGCTAGTGTATCAATTTTAAAATTAATATTAATATGCGAATATTAGAATATATTTTAGTACCATTTTATTTCAGTTGAATTTTGTTCAACTATAATTTTATTGAAAGTAATAAGTAAATTTCAAGAATATTGAGTAATAACCTGAATAAATTTGTATTATACAATTTATCAACTCTATTTTGATAGTCATTTTTTATTGATGAGCATAAATGTTTTAAAAATTTTGTAGAACGTGTTATTTACCTCATTAACCATGTATAATTCTTCTTTATATCTGAATGTATATATGGCTGATTCTAAACATATTTCCTTTTTTGATTTAATATGATTATTCTCATGATATCCTCATTTTTGATAAAAATCCTCTGCTTGGAAAAACTGTTTATCAAGAAAGCCAGATTGCTTTCATTAATATTTTCCTATTATGTCATTTTTGTATTTGTTAAACTTTCAATCTTTCAATGCTTCTGTGTTTTTATACCTCTTATAAAAATATGCATTGTTATTAGCTATCTTATCTCATTTGACCCTCCCAAACCCCCTCCGCTCCCCAAGTCTCCCAGTGCATCTTCATGTATTTTTGTTTGATTTGTTTTATTATTCACTGGGGTTAACTAGGAAACACTGTGTGTGACATGAACCTTTCCAAGAAACTGTTTTTATTAGTAAATTTAAATTTTGAAAAATACAAAAATATTTTCTTGGTAGCTTCAAATTTACTTATTACTTTCAATGAAATTATAGTTGAACAAAATTCAACTGAAACTCATTGATTACTGTATTACATTGGTCATCAACTTTGTTATATATCTACTTAAATTAAAAGTTGTTTTCTTGAAAAATGTTTGTAAAACAACCAAAAACTCTCAACCAATAACTGAACGTGCTACAATATTTGGTATGAAATAGACCATAGGCTTCCTAATGATTTATTGAATTTTTATTTATATAGTATATTACCCAAAATGGAGACATGAATGTTAACATGCATAAACTATACTCTGTGGATATGTTTGCTAATATTTGTGTTTCTTTGACAAAATACTTTTGCAAAAATCACTTAATGGGAGAGAAATTTGTTCTGGCTTCCTTCATTGCATATGACCATTGATCATGACAGCTAAAGTATGGTGATTACTGAGTTTGTGGGAGTGAATGACTCTGCTTGTTACATCTTGCAGGTCCACAAAGGAAGGAGCTTGGCCCATAAGCTGTATTGGACTGAAATCTTCTCACTATTTGTTATATGCTCATCAATATTTAATATAGCTTTTGATAACCATTAGCTGAAAGCATTCAAACTGAAGTATGAGTGAACAATCTATAACATTTTTAAACAAGAATAAAGTACTTGAGAGGATACTAAAAAGATGCTACATGACAAGTTGGCCCCCATTGGTTTCCAGTATGTCTTTTTACCAGAAAGAAATGAACACGTTACACTGAGTGGACTACTGTCCACCTCTGTTAAAAACAGTCTTTCAATGTACATTTTTGTTTGTTTGTTTTCTTTCCTTTTGTATTGAGAAATTTCAATTTTCCTTTACCTTTCCTTACCTCCCCATCCACCCCCCACTCTTCCCATTTACATTCCCCTTCTCCTTATCTCCCCTGCCTTCATCAGTCCTGCGGAGTCCAACCCACCCTCCTGCCCCTCTGCTTATGTGTATCACCGGGCTCCCTTGGGGTGACTGTGCTGATAAAGGAGTCAGTTATCTCCTATAGCATTTGTTTTCAGTTAGCAAAGTAATAAGAGGGGAGGCTTCTCTTCCCTTGTCCAATACTTGCCCCACAGACACTTTCTAAGAGCAGTTGTTTCTTCTAAGGTTCTAGTTAGTCCTTGGGGGATGTTGATATGTCAGCTATTGTGAAGTGTGCACTATTTTAACAATTGTGTCTTTTATGGATGAGCTAACATAGCATTTGACATTTTATCCATTTTTTCTGAGCAACTCCATCTTCACACAACTTTTGCCACATATGTCTTAGAGAGACAAAGACAGATCCTTTTTCTTGATTGCTTTTTTCCATTCCTTTTCTCTTACAGTTTGTTTTGCCACTTTATAGAATTAATTTTTTAATAGAACTTGATGTGCATGCTGTTGCAGATAACTCATTTTAATTAGATCCTCTCTTACCCAATAAATTTCATGTCTCACCAAAGAGTTAAACAAAGCCACTAAAGCCATAATAGTCTTTAGGTGTTTGCTTAAAATTAAATTGTCTCTTAATTCTCTGGTGAACACAATTCTTCTGGTAAGCCAGTCACTCTCAAGGAGCCAATGATCTGGAGAAAACTTTAATATGGCAGTTGATCAGACAACACCAGAGTTGAAGCTTCCATTAATCTTGTCCATATTGAGATGGGCTTTCTGGTGATCTGGCTGCTGTTGAATCATCCTTGCTGCTTAAACTTACCCAGACTAGAAAGTTATGCAACATATTTCCTTATTCATTCCTGAAGGCAGTTTAATAAAGCAAATTATTTCACCTTAATTTTAAATGAGACATATTCCACTAAGACAGATGTTGTGTGTTCTTCTTGTGACATTGTGTCACTCAGTATATGAAGATACTTTGCATTTTTTCCATATTTTCTATGCTATGTAATCATCACTAACTCTCAAAGAAGCAGGAATTCATTTTAGATAAGTAACCATCTTGAAATTCAATTGAAAACTAGTCAAATAATAATTTATTATTTTGTGGTAGTTAACTTAATAGTTATCTATATCTTTGGGTCAAATGCCATTATAACTTACTATATTTTAATATTTCCCAGAAAATGTAATGGATGACATGAAATGTTTCATAAATATCTGAGAAGCATTAAATAAATAATGTTCATATCACTAATAGAAATAAAAGCTTACTGAAGAATCACATTATACACCGTGGAAAAATTTTCTGTATTCTCACATGTTTTCAGTATAGTTTTACTACTTGCTAATGTTATTGGCTTATGGAGGGGCAGAAAAAAGTATTGGGGAGCATGTGGTGGAACAAAGCTGCTCACGTCATAAAGGAAGCAGAGCAAGAAAGAAAAAGAGCAAAGATTCAACTCATAGTGACAAACTTCTTCCATCCAGTCCTTCTTATATTGCTTCATGGATATCACAATACTACATTCAATTGTGAATCATGATTGGAAAAATCAACTGATGATATCAATGTTCACATAATCCAGTGGCTTCTGATAACTACTGTATTGGTGACCATGTCTTAAAAAAAATCAAAGACTTGGAAGAAGTTTCAAAACTAAATCATAATGGGGATATATTAAACAGCAATTTGAATATGATAAAAACATATGGTATGCTGTCAGTTTATGATAATTAGTAAATATCTAGATCTCAATTATACATTAAATAGGGTAAGCTACATTTTCAAAGACCTTAAATTATCTGCTAATGTGTGAACAAAGAAACATAAACTGTTAGTAGTATTTTATATGTCTGGATGCAGGAAGGACTTACTTGTAATACTTGTAATAAGTGCAGCTATAACCATTGTCCTACGAAGAGTAAAACAGAGAGATTTGCTAGAGAGTGCAAGCAGACTAAAATATGAATTAAAATTTTGTTTTGAATGTAATTTATCTCTCAGGTAACAGAATATCAAATAAGACCACTTTAATGATGTTGAAAAATGCATTCAACCATACTATTTTGTAAGTATAATGTTTGGTAATACAAGAGTTTTATTATGTTGAACATTTATTCCAGAAATTCCTTTTCAGTGTGATAAAATAATCAGTTATATGCTTTGTTTAGAGACCCCATTTTTGTTTTTTATACTTGTTTTATTCTTGTTTTTACGTGTTGGATAAAGTCATGATAAGATTTTATGCTATACACATTATTTATATAATGTTTAAATCATCACTAAATTTTCTTCTGTACATCTTTAGATGTTTAAATTGCAAAGTCCAAAAAAAGTGATAATGTAATTTGAGATTATCATCAGAGACTTGAAGATTCTATGCCACTGACTTTGAATTTAAATTAATATGAGACATATTAAATAAACATAGCTTTGGGCTTAACCTACATAAGAAATTCAATATATTCTACATAAGGAGCACTGGAAATACAAAAATGCATACAAATATTATCAAATTCCAAAATTTTAAATATTTCAAAGATGCGTTCACATACATTGAAAATCCTAGGGTTAATACATTGAAAAATCTGCAATATTTGGCAAATTTCATAATGACTTTTATTACATGTGTCAGGAAGATAAATACCGCCAAAATCCATGACAATACAGAATTTGGTAATTCGGGAATTAGAATATTAGGTGAATAGTCAGTAAAACATTTCTGAACTCAATAAGGGAAAAAAGATAAATCAGTTCACTGATCAAATGTCTTCCCTGATTTTACACCCAGAATCTCTCTACTTTTCCCAAATTCCTCCAGTCATAAAAGCATGAATTTCTGTGATTTAACCTCCTTTATAACATGCCAATTCCAAGTATTCAAATGTGTGATAATTAACAGATTGGAATCATCTCTACTACATCAAGAATTCTTGTGGTTAACTGTGGAATAGTGCTACGCTTACCCACGTTTTTCCAGCAATGTCTTTGTTACTGATGGGAAACAGATGGATATGCATGTTTTTACTGGACTAGCTTCAGTTAAAACCTTTTTATATTTAAAATAAAGGATTGGACTCACTGGTAATCTCTGCATGTGGAGATCTCAAATGTTTGAGACCAACCTGGGCTACATGCAAGATGCAAACAGTGGTAAGCCCCCCAAATAAAACCATAATAAAGTCATATATTTATTTGTTTGTTTCCTGTTTGTAAGACAGGATCTCACTATGTAAGTCATTCTCTAGTTTATGGTATCTCATACCTCAGCAACCCAGAAGCTGGAATTGTGTGTGTGCCATATCATATCTGACCAAATGTACCCTATCTTAGTATGTCCCTTTAATTGAAATTATGTTAGGAAGCTGCAGATTTTCTATGGTTGGAAATGATCACAGGTTTTCTAGACTTGAGGTCTTTTAATAGCATTCCAGCTACATTCTCTTTCTGACTCAAATATTTTTTTCTTTTCATTGAACAACTGCCCTTCAAGGAGAAACAGCTCCTCATTTAGCTTGTCTATGTTTTTCCAATTTTTTTTTATTTTTTATTTTATTTCTGATCATACAAACTTAGTAGGTACCCAGGTCTGCTCCCTCCCTCCACCCCTTCCTGGACCCCCTTGCTCCCTCCCCCCTTTTCCTCTTTATTTCCCCCCTCCCTCCCTATCTCCCAGTGCCTCCTCGCCCCCATCCCTGGAGCATTCTTTCATGTGTGTGTCAAACTTTAATCTGGGTCCTCCTCTCTGATAAGGTGTAAGGTGTAAGGTGGCATTTCCTAGAACTCTTTCTTGCGTTCCCCTTAAGTATAGGAACACTATTGTCCTACAAATGGGCCAATTGAAAAAAAAAAAAAGGGCCTTGGAACTTAAAACAAACTTTACCAGGGACAAAATTAAAATGTCTAACAAATATCTTAGAAAATGCTCCACATCCTTAGCCATCAGGGAAATACAAATCAAAACTTCCCTGAGATATCATCTCACCCTGGTTAGGATGGCAAAAATCCACAATACATTTGGTGTTCTCACCAAATTCTGGAGAGGATGTGGAGAGAGAACTCTCCTGGATTGCTGGTGGGAATGCAGGCTCATACAACTACTTTGGCGAGCCGTCTGGCGATTCCTAAAGATGTTTTTCCAAATTTTAACTATAACCTATGATTCCAATTTTTTCTATTTTATTCTTTTCAATATTTTCTGATTAGACAAGGCTATGGACCATTTCAAATGTAGGAGGAAGAAAAAGTTAACTTATCATGAGGGGCTGGAGAGGTGGCTCAGGGGTTAAGTTCGGATCCTAGACCCCACGTATAGACACCAGGCAGAAGCGGGGCGGCCTGCGTTTCTGGTCCTGGTAGGGCGGAGCCTGTGAACCCCGGGGCAGAGTAAACAAGGAAGTGGAGGCATACATGGTGGTTCCCGAATTCGCCTGTGGTTCTACACACATACACACACACACACACACACACACACACACACACATGCACGCACAATTGAATAAATAATAAATAATAAAAAAAAAGAAGTTATCATGAGACTTTGTGCTTTTGAGAAAACTTGAGCAATTAACATAAGGGATATAAACTATGGAAATAAAATGATATCACAGCAGCTTTTCCAATCGTTCAACCATGCCTCTACCTATAGAAAATTTGAATTTTATTTACAGATAAAAAACCAGGGGCTGGAAAGGTGGCTCAGAGGTTAAGCCTCCGCGTTGCAGACAGAAGGTCCTGAGTTCGGATCCTAGATCTCACGTAGACATGCCGGGCAGAAGCGGGGGTGGCCTGCGTTTCTGGTCCTGGTAGGGCGGAGCCTGTGAATCCCAGGGCAGAGTAAGCGAGGAGCAGGTGGAGGCGTCCATGGTGGTTCATCGAATTCATCGGTGGTTCTACACACACATATATACACATGTGTGCACACATGCACAATTGAACAAAAATGAAATAAAAAATATTAAAAAAAACAAGTGGAATACAGATGATGCGTAAATGGTGAGGCTCACTTATATTTTTATATAAGTCAATGAATTCTTTGTAGGCTGTAATTGAATCTATTTAGTGCTATTTATTTCACAAGTAAGAAAATAATTATATTGAAAATCTCTGATGATAATCTTGCAATAATTGCAAAAATTGATGTATGGAAATTATAATTTGTAGAAAATAATCTAAACATAATTGCAAGGGTGTATGAAGTAAAAATTTCCCAGAAAGTCTAGGTAGTACTTAAATAAGGAAAATGACATAAAGTCTGGTAAATTATGATTGAAGAAAATAAGAGAGGTGCTTTTAGGTTAATTATTTTTTAAAATGATGATGACAACCGGTATAATCAAATTGCAATTTGAAATTATATTAGAAAGAATTTCATAAACCAGTGATCCTTTAAAAATGCAAAATCAAGTCATATTAGAACAAAGTAACTAACATTGAACAACTGAAACTTGCCATGGACAGTTTGTTTGTTGAAAATTCTAGAGATTTCTATTTTCAAATAATGACTGCTAATGATGGTGGTGTTTTTCTCCCTGTATACTGCAATAATACTAGGTATTTAGCTTTTCAACATGGAGGAGTTGGCCAGAATTTTTAATGTAAGTCATGGCTAGTCCTGACACATTACTTCTTTTCTTGGACTTTATCAGGATTATATAGCATGAAGGATTGTTTATGACATCTTCCTTGTGCATAAAGATCCAGTAAAACAGTTTTTCCATCTTAAATGAAGAAATCATTGGCCTATGTATTTTTATATACATTTAGGATTTTTTTGAATGCATTTGTGTTCAAATGTTTCTTTTTTTTTTTTTTTTTTTTGGAATTTAATTTATTTATTTATTTATTTATTTTTTTATTAAAAATTTAATTATACATTTTAAAAATTTTTTTACCAGTTCCCTCCCTCTCCCCTCCTCCCCGCGAACCCCCTCCTCTCCCTCCTCTCCCTCCCCATCCCCCAGTGCCTCCCCCCCAATTCCCAGAGAGTCCTTTATTGTGTACGCCTAACTCTCCACTGGGTCTTCCTCTCCAATGACATAAAAGGACCCAGTGGCATTTCCATAAGCCCTTTCTCTTGTTCCCCTTAAGCATAGGATCACTACTATGGCTGTCAATCACCTTGCCTCCAGGGGTCTCGGTGCCCTTAACAGATGCTAGACTTTATGAGGGCAACAGTGCATTGGACATTGCGCAGGGCATGCAAAGTCCCATTATGATTGCTTTGGCCCCAACTATTGTTGAGAATCTTGCAAATCGTTGCTCCTCCCATCCTTTTGCTCTTACAATCTTACCGCCCCCTCTTCCGCAAATGTCCCTGAGCTCCAGGATGGGGAGAGATTAGGCTGGCCTAGTTCTAGGTGATTGATATAGAGTCTCTGAAGTTCTGGATTGTGGTTGGTTGATTTTCTTTTGCAGTTTTGCTGCTCCTGCAATGCCCTTCACTCCATTCTGCTGGGCACTGTATGTCACCCCCTGGCCAGAGACAAAAGCTGTTAAACTGCAGTCTTGTTATAATAGCACATTCAAGGGTATATGTAATAAGAGTAGGAAACCTCAGTGAGGGAGGGGTCCATCACCCATTTGCGAAATGATTACTTTTTATCTGTTAGACTATATCCCCCCCCTTCTGGTGAAATCAGGAAAGAACGTCTGTGAACTTAACCTGGTTTCTCATTACTTACTTGCAGCCCTTGATGGAGGCCTATTTTCTCTGCTGTAACATGGTCCCCTTTCTCCTTGTTTCTGGTTTGGCCCTCCTACCCCATCTCTCTTGTTCATAATCCTTGCAATTACTGTGTTACATAGGTTTACTTTTAAGTGTCTCAATGTGGGCTGGATGAGTTTGGTACTA
Source organism: Typhlomys cinereus (assembly GCA_023101885.1). Taxonomy (NCBI): domain Eukaryota; kingdom Metazoa; phylum Chordata; class Mammalia; order Rodentia; family Platacanthomyidae; genus Typhlomys; species Typhlomys cinereus. The sequence goes on along the minus strand of JALPQD010000208.1, from coordinate 3,074,404 downwards.
GGAGCCACCTATTAAGGAGTACATACGGCGCTTAATTTTCTGGGTTTGGGATACTTCACTTAATATAATTCTTTCTAATGACATCCATTTCCCAGCAAATTCCAGTAATTCATCATTTTTGATGGCTGAGTAGTACTCCATTGTATAGATGTACCACAGTTTCCTTATCCACTCCTCAACTGTTGGACATTTAGGTTGATTCCATGACTTTGCTATTGTAAACAGTGCTGCTATGAACATGGTCGAGCTTGTGCTATCGAGGCGAACCTCTGCTGCATGGGGGGTTATTCCCAAAAGTGGGATAGCAGGGTCATATGGCATTTCAATCTTTAATTTCTTTAAGAATCTCCAGACAGCTCGCCAGAGTGGCTGTATGAGCTTGCATTCCCACCAACAATGTAGGAGAGTTCCCCTCTCTCCACATCCTCTCCAGCATTTGTCGTTGTTTGTATTGTGGATTTTTGCCATCCTGACCGGGGTGAGATGGTATCTCAGGGAAGTTTTGATTTGCATTTCCCTGATGGCGAAGGAAGTGGAGCATTTTTTAAGATATTTGTTAGACATTTTAATTTCATCCCTGGTAAAGTTTCTTTGAAGTTCCATGGCCCATTTTTTAATTGGGCCAGTGTTTTCCTTGGAGTTTAGTTTTCTAAGTTCTTTGTGCACTCTGGACAGTAGAGCTCTGTCAGATACGTGGTTAGTGAAGATTTTCTCCCATTCTGTGGGTGGCCTTTGAGCTGGCGTTACAATCTCTTTATCTGAACAGAAGCTCTTTAATTTCACAAGATCCCAACTGTTGAGAGTTGGTAGCAGTGACTGTGCCATTGGATGTCTGTTTAGGAAATGTTGGCCTAGCCCAATCAGCTCGAGGGAGTTCCCTATCCTTTCAACTATGGTTTTTAAAGTCTCTGGCCTTAAATCAAGGTCCTTGATCCATTTGGAATTAAGTCTTGTACATGGTGACAAGTATGGGTCCAGCTTTAATCTTCTGCATGTGGAGATCCAGTTTTGCCAGCACCATTTGTTGAAGATGCTGTTTTTTTTCCATTGGATTCTTTGGGCCCCTTTGTCAAAGACCAAATGGCTGTATTTTTGTGGGCTTATATCTGGGTCTTCAATCCTTATCCATTGATCTGTGTGTCTATTTTGGAGCCAGTACCAGGCTGTCTTTATAACTATGGATTTGTAGTATAAACTAAGGTTTGGTATGGTAATACCTCCAGCAGTGTTTTTGTTACTCAGGATTGTCTTTGCTATCCTGGGTCTTTTGTGCCTCCATATGAATTTTGAGATTATTTGGTCTACTTCTTTAAAGAATTGCTTTGGGATTTTAATTGGTATAGCATTGAATTTGTATATTGCCTTTGGTAGGATGGTCATTTTTACGATGTTGATTCTACCAATCCAGGAACATGGGAGGTCTTTCCACCTTCTGGTGTCTTCTGCTATTTCTTTCTTTAGGGTTTTAAAGTTTTCATTGTAAAGGTCTTTTACCTCCTTGGTTAGGTTTATACCAAGGTATTTCATTTTTTTAGGGGCTATAGTAAATGGGATTGTTTCTCTCAAGGCTTTTTCACTTCTTTCATTCTGGGCATATAGGAAGGCCTCTGATTTTTGCACATTTATTTTGTATCCTGCCACCCTGCTGAACTTCTCAATTAATTCCAGTAGCTTCCTGGTGGAGTTTTTGGGATCCCTCAGGTATAAGATCATGTCATCTGCAAATAGGGATAGTTTGACTTCTTCCTTGACGATTTGAATCCCTCTTATGTCCCTTTCTTGTCTTATGGCTTCAGCTAAGACTTCAAGTACAATATTGAATAGAAGTGGTGAGAGTGGACAGCCTTGTCTAGTTCCTGATCGAAGTGGGAATGCTTCCAATTGTTCCCCATTGAGCATAATCCTTGCTGTAGGCTTGTTGTATACAGCTTTATTATATTGATAAAGGTTCCTTCCATTCCTACAGTCTCTAGCGTTTTGATCATAAAAGGCTGTTGGATTTTGTCAAAGGCTTTTTCTGCATCTATGGAGAGTATCATGTGGTCTTGGACTTTGGACTGGTTTACATGATGAATTACATTTATTGATTTGCGTATGTTGAACCAACTTTGTGTGCCGGGGATGAAGCCTACTTGGTCCCCGTGAATGATCTTTTTGATATGTTTTTGAATCCGATTTGCTAAGACTTCGTTGAGAATCTTTGCATCTGTGTTCATCAGAGAGATCGGCCTATAGTTTTCTTTTTTAAGTGCATCTTTATTAGGTTTTGGGATTAAGACGATATTAGCTTCATAGAAGGAATTTGGCAGTGTTCCTTCCTTTGCTATTTGATGGAACAGTTTAAGGAGTATTGGTGTTATTAACTCCTTAAATGTCTGGTAGAATTCTGTGCTGAATCCATCTGGCCCAGGACATTTTTTTGGTGGGAAGATTCGAGATTACTTCTTCAATTTCCTTGTATGTTATAGGACTATTTAAATAATTCACAACTTCCTGATTCAATTTAGGTAGGTTGTGTTTACTTAGAAATTCATCCATCTCTTTTGTGTTGTCAAACTTCACAGAGTATAAGTTTTTGAAATATGATGTTATAATTCTCTGGATTTCTTGGGTATCCGTAGTGATAACTCCATGTTCATTTCTAATTTTGTTAATTTGGGTTTTCTGTCTCTTGCTTTTGGTTAATTTAGCTAGGGGTGTATCAATCTTATTGATTTTTTCAAAGAACCAGCTTTTTGACTGGTTGATTTTTTCTATCGTTTTCTTAATCTCGATTTCAGATATTTCTCCCCTTATTTTGCTAATCTCCTCTCTTCTATTACTTTTGGGATCAGATTGCTCAAGTTTCTCCAAAGCCTTAAGCTGCATCGTTAAATTATTTATTTCTGATGTTTCCAATTTTCTGATGTAGGCATTAAGAGCTATGAACTTACCTCTTAGAACAGCTTTCATTGTGTCCCAGAGATTTTGGTAAGTTGTATTCTCATTTTCATTCACTTTCAGAAAATCTTGAATTTCCCGTTAATTTCTTCCTGAATCCAGTTCTCATTCAGCATCATATTGTTAAGTTTCCAGGAGTTAGTGTATTTTCTCTTGTTTGTTGTGTTGTTGTGGATGTCCAGCTTTTGGCCGTGGTGGTCTGATAGGGCACAGGCTAGAATTTCGACTTTTTTGTATTTGTGTAGATTCATTTTGTGGCCCAATATGTGATCTATTTTGGAGAAAGTTCCGTGTGCTGCTGAGAAAAATGTGTATTCTTTGGTACGTGGGTGAAAAGTTCGATAGAGATCTGTAAGGTCCATTTCAGTAAGGGTTTGGTTAAGCTCCAAAGTGTCTCTGTTAAGCTTTTGACCTGTTGATCTATCCCATGTTGAGAGGGCGGTGTTGAAATCCCCGAGAATTATTGTTTGGGGGTTGATTTCTTGCTTTAGACGCTGTAGGGTTTTCTTAATGAATGTGGAGGGGCCCATATTGGGTGCATATATGTTCAGTAATGTGAAGTCTTCTTGGTGAATTGTACCTGTGACTAAAATGTAGTATCCATCTGTGTCTCTTATGATTTTCTTTGGTTTGAAGTCCACTTTGTCTGAAAGCATAATTGCTACCCCTGCCTGTTTCCTGGTTCCATTAGCTTGCAAGATTTTGGACCAGCCTTTCATTCTTAGGACGTGCCTATCTTTTTTGGTGAGATGAGTTTCCTGAAGGCAGCAGATTGTTGGATTGTGGTTTCTAATCCAAGTTTGTAATCTGTGTCTCTTAATCGGTGAGTTAATGCCGTTGACATTTAATGTTATAATGGAGAAATTATTTTTAATTCTGGACATTTTTATGTTTAGTAGATTTTGTAAGCATGTTGTTTGATATTTATATTTTGTTGGTATTATACTTCCATTCTGTCCTCCTGGATACGCTTGTTCTTTTTTTCAAGCTTGAGTATCATTTCTAGCATTTTTTGAAGGCCTGGTTTGGTAGACATGTATCCCTTCAAGTTGTCTTTGTGCTGAAAAACTTTTCTTTCTCCCTCAATCATGACAGATAGTTTTGCCGGGTATATCAGTCTGGGTTGGCATTTTTGCTCATTTAATACTTGAAGTATGTCTCTCCAAGCTCTTCTTGCTTTTACTGTTTCCATTGAGTAGTCATTTGTTATTCTAATAGGTTTACCTTTAAAAGTGAGTTGCTTTTTTTCTCTTGAAGCTCTCAGCACCTTTTCTTTGTCTTGAATGTGGAGTGTTTTGACTATTATTTGCCGTGGCGATTTTCTATTTTGGTCATATCTGTTTGGAGTGCGAAATGCCTCTTGTATTTGGATAGGCCTCTCATTCTTTAATTGTGGGAAGTTTTCATTTATGATGAATTGAAATATTTCCTCAGGTGTGGTATTTTGGGATTCTTGTTCTGGTATTCCATGAATGCGCATGTTAGGTTTCTTCAGGGTGTCCCATATTTCTTGAATGTTCCTCTCCAGTATCTTTTGGCTTTAACAATCTCTTCCATTGAGCTGGTTAATTCTCCTACTTTGTCTTCAAGATCTGAGATTCTATTTTTCTGCCTCATTTGTTCTGCTGATAAGACTCTCTGTAGAGTTTTGGGTTGAAGATAACTTATCTCTTAGTTCAATTTTAAACTCTGCCTGAGACTGTTTTTACCTGCTCTATACCTATTTTTGTTTCTTGAACTGTTTTTCTCAACTCCTCCAGGTTCCTGTTGTGTTCCTGTTCAAAGTGGTTGACACGGTTATTTAACTCTTCTCGGATTTCCTCTTTCATATTATTAATCATGGTAATGATCATACTCTGAAAGTCGTTATGTTGGGTCTGGCTTTCATGGCTATTTTCTATGGATTTGTTCTGGTCGCAATCCATCGTTATGGGATTGATTCTTTTGGTGGGAGATTGTTCTTGGGGTTTGTTTCTCGTGGATCTGCACTTTGACTTGTACATCGTTGTTTTGTTTTTTAGAACCTTTCAGTTTCTGTGTGTTTTTCACTGAACCGATGTAGTTGGTATTGTTACACCTGCCAGTTGTTACTAGTGCTTGCCTTGGATTGGGTATGTTTGTGTATTGGTATTGTTATATCCTAGATGAGACTACTAGGATGTTAGTACGTCAGTTACATAACCAGGGGATGAATATAAGTATGGTAGTGCACTTTTATGATCTAGTGTCTTGGTGAAATGTGAGGGTGGGTCGTGTACTCCCTGGAGTTGTATGTTTTTGGGGTGGCTGTATGAGGAAGCTGACCTACAACATTGATACTAGATAGGATCAGTAAGGTGAAAGAAAAGAAAAAGAGTAAGGAAAAAAAAAAAAAGGTTTCCTTATCTTTAGGCTGGATGTGAAGAGTCTCGCATGTGATACAATGGTTGTAGTGAAGTCCAGATGTATGGCCTGTGTTCTCTTTGTTCCTTAGAGTTTTGCTTGGGTTTCCTTTGTACTCTATTGAATTCTGAGTAGCAGTGTGACTTCCGTGGACCACATGTGTAGGTCCCCGGTGGGCCAGAGAGGCAGAGGGTCTGATGTTGATGGCAGAATTCTTCACCTGCGACCTGAGGGGGGGCAGAGGGGCGCGGGGGCGGGAGGGCACAAGGGGCTGGTGTCCGGGGCGGGGCCCCGGAGGCTAAGCTGGCGGCCACGCGTGGGTGCTGCTGGCCGGGCGGCTCGGCTCCGGGGTGGGGGCCAAATGTTTCTTAACTTTCAACTTACTCCTAGGCTACCTTAGCCCTTTGCTCCAGATGAAGAACAAAGTGCCAAGTCAAGTTCAAGTTATTCTGAGGCCAGATCAGAGTATTCGCAACAAAACCATGTGGCAGATTTTCCTATAGAGATACTTCATTTCATTAAATTTTATCCGTTGACAATTTAATTAATGAATACAATGAATGTATATTATTTTTACCTCCCATTTCCTGATTTTTGTCTGCCTTCTTTTTCCCAATGTAAACCTTCCTAAGTTCTTCCTATGACTTTTTTGCATGCGTGGCTCACTAACCCTCATCGGGGATTCCTTTAATGACAAGTACATGAGCACTTAGTGGATGGAATATGAATCCTGTGTTAGCATGTACTTTTGAGAAAAGCAGCTCTTCTTTCCCACATCCATCTTAGCAGTCCTGTGGAGTTATGTATGTGGTGTGATCTGTTCCCTTGGCTCCTGGTGATGGTATAGATAATCCTGCCAAACTGGATAAAGAACTTTAATGAGCATACTATGAGCCAACATAAAGCCCCTTGTTTCCTCACTTTGTTCTGTTATGTATTCATGCAGAGCAACTGTGATACCATCCCTACATCCATTCATTGACATCACACTGCTAAGAGGGACAAACCTTACTTACCAGGCCAAGTATCCAGAAGAGTGTCAAATTCCTGAACCAGTTCCCTCCATTTTATTCATCTACTTAGTTGGAGCTCCACATCAGTCAGATAATCTTCTTCATGTTTACGCAGGGTTTAATTTCAATTGACAATTCTTTATATATGTACCCAAAGCTCAAACCCTCAACCATCAAGTTGACACCTATATCTAACTGGGACAGATTAGAAGGGTCAAAAATTACTGGCAGGTTATATATAGTATAAGAAATAGGAGAATTTGGAATTTATAGGATACAAATATTAAAAAATAGGTTTTACATTTAAAAAGTTTAAAATTTAGTTAGTTTTAGGGCAGATATTTTTGTAGAAAACTAACTCCATTATCTGTCAACTTTCAGTTATCTATTAATTGAGTGTTGTTGCCCAAGGAAGTTACACATAGCATTTCATGCTCTGGGGAGTAACAAAACAATATTACAGGACAATGCCCAACAGTTGACGAGTAGATAAGGAAAATGTAGTACATTTATACTAAGGAATACTACTCAGCCATCAAAATTGATGAATTAATGAAATTTGAAGGGAAATGGATGGAATTAGAAACAATTATATTGAGTGAAATATCCCAAACACAGAAAATTAAGCACCGTATATACTCCCTAATAGGGGGATCCTAGTACCAAACTCACTTAGTTACATATTCAAAGATAAATCTCTGTAATACCTACAGTAATTGCAAAGATTATAAGCAGAGAGGGAAGGGGAAGGAGGGTCCCGCCAGAAACAAGGAGAGAGGAGATCATGCTACAGCAGAGAAAATAGGCCACTATCATGAACTGTAAGTAAGTAATGAGACATCTGGTTGGGCTTGCAGACTTTCCTTACTGGTCACTTGCATCCGATGGGGTATGATCTTACCAGAAAGGGAGGGCATAGATGTGGCAGATAGAAGCAAATGGTCTCCTACTCTTATTCCATCTACCTTTGAATCTACTTTTATAATAAGATTCTATTTTAACAGCTTTTTATCCCTGGCCAGGGGTGACACCTAATACCCATCAGGATGGAGCCAAGGGCGGTTCAGGAGCAGCAAAACTGAAAAAAAAAATCAATAAACCATAATTCGGAAAATCAGAAAATCTACATCAACCACCTGGAACCAGGCAAGCCTAATCTCCCCCCCTCCTAAAGTTCAGTGAAATTTGTGGAAGAGGGGGCAGTAAGATTGTAAGAGCCTAAAGATGGGGAAGAAAAACGATATTCAAGATACTCCATACAAGTTAGAGCCAAAGTAATCATAATAGGACTTTTCATGACCTGCGCAATGACCAACATATCATTGAACCCCTAAAATCTAGCATGTATCACAGGCACTACGATCCTTAGAGGCAAGGGATTAATAGCCATAATAGTGGCTTTAAACACACACATACACACACAAAAAGAGCTCTAGGCAATGCCACTGAGTCCTTACAACTCATCAGAGAGGAGGACCCAGAGGGAAGTTTGACATGCACAATATAGGATGCTCCAGGAATGGGAGGAAGGGGCACTGGGAGAAAGGGAGGGAGGGGGGAAAGGAAGGGGAAAAGGTGGAGAGGGAGCAAGGGGATCCAGGGAGGAGTGGGGGGAGAGAGGGCAATGGGGTACTTATCAACTTTGTATGAGTGGAAGAAATAAAAAAAAAACAATAATACATGAATATTAAATATTTGCTAATTAAAGCAAAGCAAAATGTAACAGGATAATCTCTTATTATGAAAAAGTTAAAGACTTTTCAGCTTTATATTTAAAAATTTCATAACTTTTTTCTATTATAAACTTCTGTACTTAAAGTGTGTTTGGGTTCAATGTTTCATACATAATGGCAGAAAAAAACCCTCTATGTATGTGGAATTAAAAGAGAATTTTAAAATATCAACTCTAATTCTTTGCTTTGAATTAACATTAAAATATTTAACATTATCTGTAAAAATGTCATATTCTTTGCAGATTAACATAGAACTTATGGAAATAATCCTGATAATTATTTGGTCATTTTGGAATTTCATTATTTAATTGAGCAAGTGTTAAGTAGCATTAATATTATCATTGGTCATTTTGAATAGACACATGTGTAAGTATTATTTATAATATTTTGTGTTTAGTTCACTTAAATTTTTATATTTTAGTATTTGAAACAATCTAGTTTCTATATTTCAGTAGATTTCATTTCTTTAAAAGATGCCATCTAAGATGCAACTTTGCTCCAGTATAACAATGTATTTGCAATATTATTTTATTGTCATGTTGACATATTCTAAAGTTTGAGTTTCGTTTGCATTAAATTCATCCAGTTTATGGATAAATGACTGCCTTGGGTTACTGTCTTCTTGTAGCTTGCTTTGAGTCACACACAAAGAAGATGAATAAAAAGAACATCTCACACCAAGGAAAATTCCCCTATTATCCGAACAGACATATTTGTGTTCACAGAAATTGCCTGTAACCAGTGGACTCTCCCAAATGTTTTCTTCAGACAGTTTTTCTCATTAAAAAGCTAAATATTTACCTCTTTTTATCTTTTCAATATATTGCCTTTCTGTCATTCATCTTAAAATGTATCGACATATCATCTTTCAAAGTCTAATACTGACAATATATAGTCAAAAACTGGTTGGTGCATGTGGATATGTTAGCATGAAACATGCAGGTGATTGAGAGTTTGTGTGTGTGTATGTATGAGAGAGAGAGAGACAGAGAGAGAGACAGGGAGAGGGAGAAAGATTGTAGTACATGTACCTGTGTGATGGAAACCAAGTGTGCATGCTCTTGACTTCTTATTCTTTTGAAACTGGACAACTCCTCAGAAAAGAAACAGGCTGTGAAGCTTGACAACCAGAATTCCATGGCCACAAAGCCCTCACGGTGTCCTCTGACCTGTATCTCTGCGCCATGGTATGTGTGCCTCTCTCTCTCTATCTCTTTCTCTCTCTCTCTCTTCTCTCAGATTAATAGCTAAATATATATTTAAAACATATAAATCATATATCAGAATTTCTTATCTGCCTTTCAAAGTACTTTTTTCATACTGATGTGAACTCAGAGCATAATCAGAAGCCTCAGAATGAACCACACACCACTTAAAGTAATTCAATAACAAATGAAACTTTTCTGCATGAGCAAGCTTTTAACATCAATATGATTTTAAAGGAGAAATCAACAAAAATAATAAATAAATAATACCACTTAGGGAACAAGTGTTTCCTAAAGATTTTCCTGTTTTTCCTCATCTCACTTTAAATGTTGATGAAGTCAAGAAATGATGTGCTGTGGACAGCACCAGTTGCTTATAGGCACCTCAGACTAACAGCTCATTTGCACTACTGAGAATTTCCACTTGTCAAATGTATTGTTCCCATTTTCTTGTTGATATTCATTCTTCCTACTTTCATTGCAGCAACTACTTTATAAATCTTCATATATAGACACACAGTTACATACTCATGCGTGCATACACTCATGCATACATACATGAACATATGCACATGGGCACATACACAGTACACACACATATATAAGCAACACTATACATATATGTGTATGTGCACATATAACCACATATATGCATACACATATTCACTCACCCATATGTATACATATACACACCCATCTCTTTTTGCTTATCTTTTCACATACACCAAAATACTTATTAGAATCAAAGATCTCCAGATATTATTATTCATTGTTTTCTCATTTACACATAGTCTCATTTTCATTGTAATGTCATCAATTATATAGAGGGAGGCTGCTTAATATGAGATATTTATATCAAGAAGCTATCTTTTTTCTTTTTCTTTTTTGCTGGAGTGTGCTTGCATTTAGAATTATCTCTTCATAGGACCATCTAGTCAGCCACTGATTTGCTTTGTCAGTGATTTTAGCTGGCGTATCACAGCTTTGGTTGTAGTTGGAAGCAGGTCAACATATGACTTATGTCTTAATAAAATGTTGTTGTTATTACTTACCTTGGCCCTGGGGTTCACTGCTGACTCAAGGGTACTTCTAATTAGAGTTTTTAATTCTCAGCTGTTGCAGTACCTGAATATTGGGTTTAAGCGACTGTAAAAATGAAGCTAATCAATAGGAAACAAATAACACTGCATTTCTTTGCTTATCTTGTAGACAGATTGCAAGTTTTGTGTCCCTTTCATTTGACCACTAAATTTTCCCTAACATAACAAATACTGAAAACAGCTCTTGAAGCATGACTCTATATTATTTCTAAGTGAGAACATCTTCCTCTCATGGCGTAATAGGCAATTCAGGCATCCCTGGGTATTCTAAGTGAGATATAAAACAGGTCAGCCTCTGAATCTGAAGGAGATGAATGTGGCAAAACCCCTTTCTGATGGTGCCTTGGTTCACTGACCTTGGCGTGGGAATGAAAGGTGATTGCAAATTCAAAGACAAGTTGGAAGAGCTTCACAGTAACTTATTAAGCTGATCTCCTAGGCTTGCATTTTCTGCAATTTCTGTGCCTGACCTCTCCAGCCAGAAGAATTCATCACCACAGTCTGAATGCCCTCTGCCTTTGTCTGTATCTAAACACTTCCCCATGCATTCAGTTAGCTAACACAGCAGATCCCTAAATAGCCTGCAGAACCACTTTATTTCCTCTTGCATTGGTACCTGATGCAAACCCACTTACACTTTACAAATAGTATATCTTTTTTCCAAGATGAAAGAGCCTGTTCTTTTCTTGACATAGCAATTTCTAAAAGTTTTAAGCACTACCAAGCATTCCTCGAAGTATTTTTATTCTCATATCAAATATCAGGATATAGGTTTCTCTCTTCTATTTCTGGTTAGGCACTGATGAAGTAAGACTCATGCTGATCGAAATTTGAATTTTAAGCATCAATTAAGATTATATACACTAGCTCTTCAACAAAATTTTGAGTGTAATGTGATGATTAAATTCAACCCATACAAACTAGGTTCACAACTACAGCTATCCTGTAGCTATGACTATAGAATTGCTTAGGCCACTTCCTTCTATCTTGGATTGCTAATTTAGAGTTATATGAAATTATATCCAGTGTTTAAAATTTACTGTATGGAGTAATAATTACAAGGTTTGCATGGTATTTGGTAAAATTCTTAGAAATAAGTATTTGTGTGCTTTTTAACATATGGATTTTTGACATTTTCCTTGCTGATTTGAATGCCTTTTGTGTCCCTTTCTTTTCTTATGGCTTCAGCTAAGACTTCAAATACAATATTGAATATAAGTGGTGAGAATGGACAGCCTTGTCTTGTTCCTGATGGAAGTGGGAATGTTTCAAGTTTTCCCCATGAGTATAATCCTTGCTGTGGGCTTTGTAACATCTTTTATTATATTGATAAAGGTTCCTTCCATTCCAACCTTCTCTAGGGTTTTGATCATAAAGGGCTCTTGGATCTTGTCAAAAGCTTTTTCTGCATCTATCAAGAGTATCATGTAATCTTGGACTTTAGATTGGTTTATATGGTGGATTATGTTTATTGATTTGCATATGTTGAACCAACCTTGTGTGCCTGGGATAAAGCCTACTTGAACCCCTTGAATAATCTTTTTGATATGTTTTCGCATCTGACTTTTTGGAGAATCTTTGCACTTGTGTTCATCCAAGAGATTGGCCTATAGTTTTCTTTTTTAAGTGTACCTTTATTAGGTTTTGGGATTAAAATGATATTAGCTTCTTAGAAAGAATCTGGTAGTGTTCCTTCCTTTGCTATTTGATGAAACAGTTTAAGTAGTATTGGTGTTATTAGCTCCTTAAATGTCTGGTAGAACTCTGTGATGAATCCATCTGGTCCAGGACTTTTTTTGGTAGGAAAATTTGAGATTATTACTTCATCAATTTCCTCATATATTATAGGACTATTTATATAATTCACAACTTCCTGATTCATTTTAGGTAAGTTGTGTTTACTTATGAATTCATACATTTCTTTTGCATTGTCAAATTTCACAGAGTATAAGTTTTTGAAATATGATGTTATAATACTCTGAATTTCTTGGGTATCAGTAGTGATAACTCCATTTTCATTTCTAATTTTGTTAATTTGTGTTTTTTCTCTCTTGCTTTTGGTTAATTATCTAGGGTTGTATCAATCTTACTGATTTTTTCAAAGAACCAGCTTTTTGACTGGTTGAGTATCTGTATCGTTTTCCTAATCTCAATTTCAGGTATTTCTCCCCTTATTTTGCTAATCTCCTCTCTTCTACTGCTTTTGGGATTAGATTCCTCTAGTGTCTCTAAAACTTTAAGCTGCATTGTTAAGTTATTTAATTCTGATGTTTCCATTTTTTGATGTTGGCATTAAGAGCAATGAACTTACCTCTTAGGACAGCTTTCATTGTATCCCAAAAGATTTTGATAAGTTGTATTTTCATAATCGTTTACTTTCAAGAAATCTTGAATTTCCTTTGTGATTTCTTCCTGAATCCAATTCTCATTCAGCATCATAGGGTTAAGTTTCCAGGAGTTAGTGTATTTTCTCTTGTTTGTTGTGTTGTGGATGTCCAGCTTTAGGCCGTGGTGGTCTGATATAGTACAGGCTAGAATTTCAACTTTCCTGTATATGTGGAGATTGGTTTTGTGGCCCAATATGTGATCTATTTTGGAGAAAGTTCCGTGTGCTGCTGAGAAAAATGTGTATTCTTTGGTGAGTGGATGAAAAGTTCGATAGAGATCTGTAAGGTGCATTTCTTTAAGGGTTTGATTAAGTTCCAGTGGGTCTCTTTTAAGCTTTTGGCCTGTTGATCTATCCCATGTTGAGAGGGCAGTGTTGAATTCCCCAAGAATTATGGTTTGGGTTTGATTTCTCGCTTTAGATGCTGTAGATTTTGCTTAATGAATGTGGAGGAGCCCGTGTTAGGTGCATATATGTTCAGAATTATGCAGTCTTCCTGGTGAATTGTACCTGTGACTAAAATGTAGTATCCATCTGTGTCTCTTATGATTTTTTTGGTTTGAAGTCCACTTTGTCCGAAAGCATAATGGCTACCCCTGCCTGTTTTCTGGTTCCATTAGCTTGCAAGATTTTTGAGCAGCCTTTTATTTTTAGGATGTGCCTATCTTTTGTGGTGAGATAAGTTTCCTGCAGGCAGCAGTTTGATGAATTGTGATTTTTAATCCAAGTTTGTAATCTGTGTCTCTGGATTGGTAAATTAATTCCATTGACATTTAAAGTTATAATGGAGAAATTATTTTTAACTCCAGACATTTTTTATGTTTAGTGGCTTTTGTAAGTGTATTGTTTGGCTTTTAGGTTTTGGTGGTATTATACTCCCTTCTGTCCTTCTGGATAGGCTTGGGTTTTTTTTCAAGCTTGAGTATCATTTTTAGCATTTTTTGAAGGCCTGATTTGGTAGACATGTAAACCTTCAAGTTGTCTTTGTGCTGGAAAACTTTTCTTTCTCCCTCGATCATGACAGAGAGTTTTTCTGGGTATATCGGCCTGGGTTGACATTTTTGCTCACTTATTTCTTGAAGTACGTCTCTCCAAGCTCTTCTTGCTTTTACTGTTTCCATTGAGAAGTCATTTGCTATTTTAATAGGTTCACCATTAAAAGTGACTTGTTTTTTTTTCTCTTGAAGCTCTCAGCACGTTTTCTTTGTCTTGAATGTGGAGTGTTTTGACTATTATTTGCTGTGGCAAGTTTCTATTTTGGCCATATCTGTTCGGGTATGGAATGCCTCTTGTATTTGGATGGGCCTCTCATTCTTCAGTTGAGGGAAGTTTTCATATATGATAGTTTCCTTATTTTGGTGTTTTGGGATTCTTGTCAGAAGCATGTTAGGCTTCTTCAGGGTGTTCCATATCTCTTGAATGTTACTCAAAAGTAACTTTTAGCTTTAACAATCTCTTCCATTGAGCTAGTTAATACTTCCACTAGACAGGGGGTGCCTTACCTGCTCTGAGAGCGAGCCAGGGTATGTTCCTAGCAGGCGGGGGGGGGGGGGGAAGGGACTAAGGATGATCAGTGGGCTTTACCTGGGACCTGGGGCATGACCAGTAGTCCACCAAAGCCCTGGGCAGCTTTGAAGCTACTCAGGCTGAATGGTGGGAAGGGCTGGGAAGAGCGGGTAACCTGGGTTCTGGTGGGAAGTACCTGGGAAGCAGGGTTCCCTACCTGGACCAGGCGAGTAAGCATTTGTTCAGGGCTGGAGGAAGGAGGGGAGGTGATAAGGATGATATTGTCTCTACATGGCCTGATTCTCTTTTGTGTTCAGTATATATTTTGTAGCATTCGTCTTTTGTCTCACTGTATAGTTGAAAATGTCATTTTGGAGATCAAATTGATTTAGGGCTACAGGTGTAACTCAGTGGTGAACAATCTTTGAGGTCTTGAGTTGGATCCTGAACACTACAAAAAAGGAAACCAAAGATTTTCAAAGTCATATTCAAGCCATGTTTACCATTTCAAGAGCTGCTAATTGCTTTGTACAGAGCCACGTTTTGATGTAGTGTCCTCTTCTGCCTGAAATACTTCATTTAAAATTCATGCTGCAGGTGTTTTAACAGTGAACACTCTACTCAGCTTTCTTTACATAAGAAACTTTATTTCTGTGTCCTTTGCAAAGATATTAATGAAGAAAAAATCCTCATCAATGATAAATTTCCCTAGGTAAAATCCTCAGCATGTCCTTCAGTATTTGAACAATATCTGTCCTTCATGTCCTGCACTACATCATCCCTTCCTCCTGGCATAATGTGATTTTCTTTTAGCAATTTCAAAGAGTTGTCTGCTTATTATTCATCTAAAATATTAATTAAGAAAGTTTTCTTTTTTTTCATTTCAAATACAGAGATGATTTTGGGAAGTTTTCCCTTAGCATTTTGTTGTTATTTTGTGTTCATCCTTTCCACTGGTACTTCAGCTCACACTGCTGAATTCTACCTATAACTTCACAGTTATTTCACTTTATATTATCTAATTCACTATTAATACCACAGAATGTGCTTTATTTCAGTGCAGAAATTTTATTCCATATTTATTTTCTTTACCTGTGGTCTGCTCCCTAGGTGTTCTATGTTCATTAATTCTTGAAGCATTCTTCAGAAACTGTTGAATAAGCTTGTCTGCACCTTCTGCTTCTTCGTTCTTATCATTTCTCCTCTGTTTCAATAAAATGATATTTTCCTTCTTTATGAGCTCTATTTTTCTTTGTATTGTTGGCATTTTTACTTGAGTTCCTGATAATGCAATTCACAAGATGTTTGCTAACGTTCTTGCATTCCATTATATAGTAATATACTTTTCCCTAGGTGTAATCAATTCTATCCCTTAATTTTTAGTCTGACGTTTGTAGCTATAGCATTTCTCATGGAAATATTTTTTATCATTAATGCATTTAGACAATTCTGTGGACTGTACCATATGCTCCACAACCTAGAGATTTTGCAAAATGATGAAAAAATAAATCACATAAGCATCAATGTTCTTGTGAATCTATCTACTCTCTGTAACTGATTATTCCCTCATTCTCACAGCTCCTTTCACCCACAGTTGGGTAACTGAGTGTTTAGCTGATGAACACTTGAGTTGCTGGTTTCTCCGATGTCAGGACTCTCTCGTCTCTCCTTTCAGCTTGTTGCCAAGTTGGTTAGCAGAACTTGAAATCAATGTCCTTGACTAAGCTTGATACTGTAGCTAAGAAAGTATATTGGTCAATAGAATGTTGATTCTTCAGGTTTATGTTTGATGCAACTGTCCTTAAGAGAGGAGTTATTCATTTCATGGTTCCAAAGTTGTTATCCATTGTAGCTTTCTAGTCACTACCTGAGTTGCATAAGATAGAAGACAAAAGCTGTTCTTATATCCTTGTAAGTATTGAATTTTCCTCTAAATTAAAGATGAAATACCATATAAACAATGGTGAATGAATTCCATGTAAATAAAATACAGATAATAAAGACTTAGTAGAATCTAATATGGAGCTATTATAAAATTATTATTTACAACATTTGTAAGGTTTTAACATATGCTCATTAATTAACTGCATTATGATCATATTTATAATATCAATATTAAACACACCTAAATAATTATAAAAGCCAGTTCATTCTATGTTAATATATTCTATTCATCTACATTAGAAAATCTACATAGGAAAAGTAGATCATATTTGACAAATTTGTGTCAAATATATTCAATTATAGATATTTGCAATGGTAGACAAATTTTATTTTGCATTTTAAAACTTATGATCAGTCAATACTTGTTAACTATTTTATGATTCTCAAGTCTCACACTTTTCTTCAAATTTTGCTATTCTTACATCATTCTAAGAAATTCTTTCATATGTTATATTTAAGTCAAGTTACATGTAGGCTGTTTATGCTTGATTTGAATAAGCTTTCTCTTGAACTGACAGCAATATTTAGCAGAATAACATGTCACTTTAGAAATGTCTTATGCTTTTAAGGACCAATAAACTAAAGCATGTTCTCCAGACCCTTTCATGGCAGGTTGACAGTTCATTGGCCAAATTTCTATAATCCTCAATTTAAAATAACTAAATCAGCTCCTTTGTTCCTCTGGCTGGTCTGCCCACCCGACCAGTCGGGGACTTGCTCCGGGGTCCTCCATCCCAGGTGGGTTACCCACTCCCCAGGTCTCCCTTGACCCAACTCCTCCCACCAGCCAGCCCCAGCAACACCCAGGCTGCTTCCGGTTTGCCCCAGACCCTTTTTTCCTCCTGCCAGCCTGCCCATCTGACTGGGAAAGGTCCTCCATCCCCGGAGCTTGAGTGGGCCATTAAGCCAAGTCCTAGGTCCCAGGTGAAGAGTTCTGCCATCACCATCAGCCCCTCTGCCCCTCCAACCTACCCGGGACCCTCCTCCGTGGTTCACGGAAGACACACTGCTACTCAGAAATCAACAGAATCCAAAGAAAATCCAAGCAAAGCTTAAGGGACAAATACCATACATCTGAAGTCCTCTAAAATCATCCTATCACATGAGAGAGATTCTTTACATCCAGCCCAAAGATAAGTAAACCTGTTTTTTTTTTAACCATACTGCTCCTTTTTAGTATTAATCACTGTAGATTAACTTTTCCATACAACCACCCCCAAAATATATACAACTCTAGGTATTATACCACTCACCCTCACATATCACCAAGATACTAAATCGTAAAAGTGCAATGCCATACTAATATTCATCCCCTGTCTACTTAACCTGAATTAATTGATGTACTAACAGCCTGATAGCCTCATTTAGGAAATAATAATAACAGACAAATGAACCCAACTATGAGGCAAGCACTAGTAATAACTGCCAGAGAATAGTAATAGCAATTGAATCAGTTCAGTCAAAAACACACAGAAACTGAAAGGTCTTAAGAGACAAAACAACAATGCCCAAGTTAAAAAGCAAATCCATGAAACACAAACCCAGGAAGACAAATCCCCCACCAAAGAATTAACACCATAATGATGGATTCCCACCAGAACAAATTCACAGACAATAGCCAAGAAAGCCAGACCCAAGATAACAACTTCAAAGTATGACCATTACCATGATTAATATATGAAAGAGGAAATCAGGGAGGAGGTTAAACAACCACATAAACCACTTTGAACAGGAACACAACAGACACTTGGAGGAGTTGAGAAAAACAGCTCTAGAAACAAAAATAGGCATAGAGCAGTTAAAACAGTCTCAGGCAGAGTTTAAAATCAAACTAAAAGACAAGTTATCTATAACCCAACGCTCAACAGAGAGTCTTATCAGCAGAACTAACGAAGCAGAAAACAGAATTTCAGATCTTGAAGACAAAGTGGGAGAATTAACCAGCTCAATGGAAGAGATTGGTAAAGCCAAAAAGATACTTGAGAGGAACATTCAAGAGATATGGGACACCCTGAAGAAGCCTAACATGCGCATTCATGGAATACCAGAGCAAGATTAGCAAAATACCACAACTGAGGAAAATTTTCAAATTATCATAAATGAAAACTTCCCCCAACTAAAGAATGAGAGGTCCATCCAATTACAAGAGGCATTCTGCACCCAAAACAGATATGACCAAAATAGAAAATTGCCACGGCAAATAATAATATAAAACACTTCCCATTCACGACAAAAAAAAGTGCTGAGAGCTTCAAGGGAAAAAAAAAACAAGTCACCTTTAAAGGTAAACCTATTAATATAGCAAATGACTTCTCAATGGAAACAGTGAAAGCAAGAAGAGCTTGGAGAGACGAACTTCAAGTATTAAATGAGCAAAAATGTCAACCCAGGCTGATATACCTGGCAAAACTATACGTCATGATCTAGGGAGAAAGAAAAGTTTCCAGCACAAAGACAACATGAATGCTTACATGTCTACCAAACCAGGCCTTCAAAAAAAATGCTAAAAATGATACTCAAGCTTGAAGAAAACCCAAGCATATCCAGGAGGACAGAAGGGAAGTATAATACCAACAAAACCTAAATGTCAATCAACACACTTACAAAAGCCACTAAACATAAAAAATGTCCAGAATTAAAAATTAATTTCTCCATTTTAACATTTAATATCGATGGAATTAACTCACTGATGAAGAGACACAGATTACAAACTCAGATTAAAAACCACAACCCATCAATCTGCTGCCTGCAGGAAACTCATCTCACCACAAAAGATAGGCACATCCTAAAAATAAAAGGCTGGTCAAAAATTCTGCAGCCTGCCCGCCTTGGTCACCTGACCACGCTTCCCAGTCCACCGTCCCTAGACACACTGCTACTCAGAATTCTCTAGTGTCCAAAGGAAACTCAAGCAAAGTTCTAAGGGTCAAAGGCCATACATCTGAAAACCTCTACAACCATCCTATCACATGAGAGAGATTCTTCATATCTAGCCCAAACATAAGTAAACCTCCATTTTTTCACCTTACTGTTCCTTTCTAATATTAATAACTGTAGATTAACTTTATATACAGCCATCCCAAAAACATATACAACTATAACGAGTACACCACTCACCCATCCAAATACAAGAGGTAAATACAAAAGGCAAATACAAGCAAACCTATTAAAATAACAAATGACTTCTCAATGGAAACAGTAAAAGGAAGAAGAGCTTGGAGAGATGTACTTCAAGTATTAAATGAGCAAAAATGCCAACCCAGGAAAACTATCCATCATGATCAAGGGGGAAAATACACTAACTCCTGGAAACTTAACAATATGATGCTGAATGAGAACTGGATTCAGGAAGAAATTAAAAAGGAAATTCAAGATTTCTTGAAAGTGAGTGATAATGAAAATACAACTTACCAAAATCTGTGGGACACAATGAAAGCTGTCCTGAGAGGTAAGTTCATAGCTCTTAATGCCTACATCAAAAAAATGGAAACATCAGATATAAATAACTTAACAAGGCAGCTTAAAGTTTTAGAGAAACTAGAGCAATTTGATCCCAAAAGTAGTAGAAGAGAGGAGATTAGCAAATAAGGGAAGAAATATCTGAACTCGAGATTAAGAAAACAATAGAAAAAAACCAACCAGTCAAAAGCTGGTTCTTTGAAAAGATCAATAAGATTGATACACCCTAGCTAAATTAACCAAATGCAAGAGAGAGAAAACCCAAATTAACAAAATCAGAAATGAACATGGAGTAATCACTAGTGATACCCAAGAAATCCAGAGAATTATAACATCATATTTCAAAAACTTATACTCTGTGAACTTTGACAACACAAAAGAGATGGATGAATTTCTAGGTAAACACAACTTACCAAATTGAATCAGGAAGTTGTGAATTATTTAAATAGTCCTATAACATAAAGGAAATTGAAGAAGTAATCTTAAATCTTCCCACCAAAAAATGTCCTGGACCAGATGGATTCAGTACAGAGTTCTACCAGACATTTAAGGATTAATAACACCAATACTCCTTAAACTGTTCCATCAAATAGCAAAGGAAGGAATACTACCAGATTCCTTCTATGAAGCTAATATCGTTTTAATCCCAAAACCTAATGAAGATAAACTTAAAAAAGAAAACTATAGGCCAATCTCTCTGATGAACAAAGATAAAAAAAATTCTCAACAAAGTCTTAGAAAATCGGATTCAAAAACATATCAAAAAGATCATTCATGGGGATCAAGTAAGCTTTATCCCAGGCACACAAGGTTGGTTCAACATATGCAAATCAATAAACATAATCCACCATATAAACAAGTCTAAAATCCAAGATCATATGGTACTCTCGATAGATGCAGAAAAGTTTTTGAGAATATTCACCAGCACTTTATGAGCAAAACCATAGAGACAGTTGGAATGGAAGGAACCTTTGTCAATATAATAAAAGTTGTCTACAACAAGCCTACAGGAAGGATCATACCCAATGGGGAAAAACTTGAAGCATTCCCACTTTGATCAGGAACTAGACAAGGCTGTCCATTCTCACCACTTCTCTTCAATACTGTACTTGAAACCTTAGCTGATGCCATAAGATATGAAAGGGATATAAAAGGGAAGACACTAGAAGGTGGAAAGACCTCCAATGTTCCTAGATTGGCAAAATCAATATCACAAAAATGACCATCCTACCGAAGTATACAGATTCAATGCTATACTAATTAAAATCCCAAAGCAATTCTGTAAAGAAGTTGACCAAACTATCTCAATGTTCATATGGAGGCACAAAAGACCCAGGATAGCAAAAACAATCCTGAGTAACAAAAACACTGCTGGAGGTATCACCATTCCAAACCTTAGTCTATACTACAAATCCATAGTTATAAAAACAGCCTGGTCTTGGCTCCAAAATAGACACAGAGATCAATGGATAAGATAACACAGATAAATGATATCTTCACTGAGATATCATCTCACCCTGGTTAGGATGGCAAAAATCAACAATACATTTGGTGTTCTCACCAAATTCTGGAGAGAATGTGGAGAGAGGAGAACTCGCCTACATTGCTGGTGGGAATGCAGGCTCATACAACCACTCTGGCGAGCCATCTGGAGATTCTTAAAGAAGTTAAAGATTGTAATGCCATATCACCCAGCTATTCCACTTTTGTAAATAACACCTCATACAGCAAAAATCCACCTCCATAGCACAAGCACGACCATGTTCATAGCGGCACTGTTTACAATAGCAAAGTCATGGAATCAACCCAAATGTCCAACAGTTGACCAGTGGGTAAGGAAAATGTGGTACTTTTATACAATGGAATACTACTCAGCTATCAAGAATGATGAATTAATGAAATTTGCCAGCAAATGGATGGAATTAGAAACAATTATATTGAGTGAAGTATCCCAGACACATAAAATTAAGCGCCACATGTACTCCCTAATAGGTGGATCCTAATACCAAACCCATCTAGATTCACACTGAAAGATAAATCTCTGTAATACCTACAGTAATTGAAAAAATTATAAACAGGAGGGAAGGGGAAGGAGGGCCCCACCAGAAACAAGGAGAGAGGGGATCATGAGATAATAGGCCACCATCAAGGACTGCAAATAAGAAATGAGACATTTGGTTAAGCTCACAGACTGTCCTTCCTGGTCATTTGCAACTGATGAGGTATGATCTTACCAGAAAGGGAGGGCATATAGTCTGGCAGATAGAAGGTAAACATTTTGCAATGGGAGTCTGTCCCACTCCTCACCATAGTCTCCTAGTCTTATTCCATCTACCTTTGAATCTATCCTTATAATAAGACTCAATTTAACTTCTTTTTATCTCTGACTAGGGCGTAACATCCAATACCCATCAGGATGAAGTCTAGGGCATTGCAGGAGTACCAAAACTGAAAAAAACATCAACAAACCATAATTCAAAATATTAGAGACTCTATATCAATCACCTGTAATCAGGCCTGCTAATCTCTCACCATCCTGGAACTCAGGGAAATTTGCAGAAGAGGGGGCAGTAAGATTGTAAGAGCACAAGGATGAGAGGAGTTATGATATGCAAGATACACCACAAATATTAGGGCTGAAGCAATTATAATAGGACTCACCATGATCTGTGCAATGACCAACATATCATTGACCCCTCAAATTCTAGCACTCAAGGCACTAGGATCCTTAGAAGCAAGGGATTAAGAGTCACAATAATGTTCCTATACTTAAGAGGAGCACAAGAAAGAGTTCTAGGAAATGCCACCTTAAATCTTACACTTTATCAGAGAGAAGGACTCAGAGGAAAGTTTGATATACACATTAAAGGATGCTTCAGAGATGTGGTGAGAGGGAATTGGAAGAAAGGGAGGGAGGAGGAAAGGAAGGGGAAAAGGGAGGAGGGAGCAAGGAGGTCTAGAGAGGGTTGGAGGGAGGGGTACCTATTACGTTTGTATGAGCAGAAAAATAAAAAAATAAAATAACTAAATCAAGAGAACAAAGTAATATGAATCAGGTAAATGATTCAATAACTGAAATTCTTATGGGTTTTTAAAAAGCAAAATATTTAATTAAAACAATTATAAACAAGTGAAATTATTACATTATACACTATTGTTAAGCATACATGTCAAAACATCTTCACTCTTTTGTCAAAAATAAATGGGTAGGAACTATTGGAAATAAGGTTTCTGTAAGGCATGCACACTTATAATTGGGTGAATATAAATCTCAGGTGCATTATAGGAAGGAATTGTACATATTTAGGAGGCAAATGTGATATTTCACATGTAGTTATCTTGTGCAATTTTCACTGTGAATTCAAAATCACATGCCCTATGGTAATCAGTGATACAGTTTCTATAAGATCAACTTCTCAGAGATTCCATTACCTAGATTTGGAGTATTTGTGTTCAACTTTCTGACTTATTTTACCTCTAACCATAGAATATTTTTCAGGTTCCTTAGTTCTTCAGTGGCCACTTGGATAGTAGAAAAATAAGGGCAAATACTGGAGAAGTGTACTCTATTGTAGAAGTTTCTAGAAGAACCAATCCTTGTTGACTCTCCAATTGCAACCTAATAGTCCCCACTTCAAACTTTGGACTTCTAGCACCAGCAATGAATAAATAATATACTATTCCACCTGCAAATTCTGAAGTAACTCAAGTTCTAGAGTTAGAAATACGAGCAGTGGATGGTAATTGAAAAAATAATAAATACCCTTATTGTTGCAAACTGTTATCCTTGTCTTCCTTAGATTTTTTTCTCTGTAATATTAAATATTGTTTGTTTTTATTTATTCTTTTTATTATAGAATAAAGAAGTTGCAAAACCTTGTACTTTATTTGGTTGACTGCTTTGAAAACGATGGATATACAGTGAAGTTTGTGAAACAATGAACATCATTATCAAGTTTTATAACAGTTTTATAGGAAGAATATCTTCTTAGAGTTAAGGAAAAAGTTTTTAGAAGTGCAACAATGTATAAGATATAACGATAGATCCTGAACAAAGGAATTAAGCTCTCCTCCATTCTCCAGGTTTAAACATATCTTCATAGTCTCTTTTATAGTCTCTCATTTGTAACAAATTGCTGCAAAACAAATATAGGTTACAATAAATGCTCACAATAATTCTTTCCAGCCTATGTTGAAACTCATTTTAATTCTCTTAAGGATCACATGAATTAGAAACCTATGTAGAATTAAAAAGAATATAATGCATAAAAGTGACACCCTGTGAAATTCAGGCTAAAACAAACAAACAAACAACTAAAAATGCTATTTAAATTAATACAAAACAGAAAAGTACCAAGATAAATAATAAGAGATAATATGAGAAAAAATAATAATAAAGCAGAGCTAGATTTTTAAAATTTTATGGAAGATATATGCTACATACAAAAACTGGCAAAGGTATTCACTACATCTGTAATTCAAATGAAATCTAAAATTAAAAAAATACATTTAAAGATTCAATGGAGTAGAGTTATCTTTAAAAAAGAGCTGCTTCTATAGTATACTGACTAGCTGCAATTACTGCGTCCATATCAAGGTTTGTGGGGGGTCCCCGGGGATCGCAGCTCCGTTGTGCAGGCCGGTCTGGCAGGTCCTCCACAAAGGGGATTGGGGAAAGGTGAGTGGGCTTTCCACCTGCTCCCTGCCCTCCTTCCTGGGGACAATCAGACGCAACAGGGAGTCTGGTCAAGCAGGAACTCATTTATTGCAAGTCCATAGCATCTTATAAAGACAGAAACTGCAAGGGGAATTCCAGGGGGGGAAACAGGCAACCAATGCATCTTAAAGGTCAAGCCAGCACACAGGTTGAATGTAGCAAGATTTCTTCAAAACATCCTGAGCTACGTATGCCCTCTTGACCTCTTCTATCAAAACATCTTTGTCTAAGCTTACCAGACCAGCAAGGTCACCTAGACTAAGGCCTCCACGAAGGCTTCTACATTTGCTTATTTTACAACATTTTTCCCTCAGTTTAGACAAGTGAAAAACTAAACTTATAATATTGATATCAGATTGAGAGGTTTAAGTGATATATCCAAGTAAAATGTGTGAAACAACTTTGTAATATCCACACATTGGAAGTAAACATAATGTGGTTGAGTACAATAAGGACATAGTATATTTAGGAAAAATAGATCCATATGGCTAGGTATCAATATTTTAGCAAATGAAAAAGTAATAAAATGGGGACTGGAGAGGTGGCTCAGGAGTTCAGCCTCTGCCTTGCAGGCGGAAGGTCCTGAGTTCGGGTCCTAGACCCCACGTATAGATGCTGGGTAGAAGTGGGGGCGGCCTGCGTTTCTGGTCCTGGTAGGGCGGAGCCTGTGAATCCCCTGGCAGAGTAAAGAAGGAGGAGGTGGAGGCAGTCCGTGGTGGTTCCCAAATTTGCCCGTGGTTCTACACACACACACACACACACACACACACACACACACACACGCCCAATTGAATAAATAATAAATTTTTTTTTAAAAAAGTAATAAAATGGGCAATCAAATAATTTAAAAAGAATATTAGGTCACATACAAGAAAATAAGAGAGGAAAGATGAGAGAGACCTTTTATTTCTTCACCAAGCTGAATTCTGAACAGAACACCTAAAATATCTTGCAAACAATTTTTTATCTATTTTTATTTTATATATTACACATAATATGAACAGACAGATAATTCTAAAAATCATTGATTTATATAATTTTTTATAGTAAATTCATGAAAAGCTTTTATTTACAACATTTCATATTGGCAGTTGGTAAGAGTAAGGGCTGATGAAATGAAGTGGAAAGAAAGCCTTGTGAAAGTGGTGACCTATTGTTTGAGAATATGGTATGGTATAAAAATACCAGCTGTGTTCAATTTATGAATTTTGTCAAAAAAGCACTCATATGTACATAGAATTGATGCTGCCAGTCTAAGGAAGGACTGCTTTTCAAGTAAGGACTGGGACCTGGAGTCCTATGAATACACTGAGAAAAATTAGAGTAATTACTGAGAAAAGATCAAAACAGAATATTTCTGACACCTTGATTTTATCCTGGACAAAATACATTTCATGTTCAAACAATGGCAGCCTGTGACTGAACATGGTTACAGTTTATATGTTGTTGAGGCTTCTGATAGCTAGTTTTTCCAACTCTGTTTTGTTTGCTAAAACTGAAGCAGTCAGATTTAAAAGTTTTCTATTGCACCTCAAAACAGAAGGGTCCATCAAATCTAGAAGATGATGCTAGAAATAATGAATGAGCATAATTTTATAAGCATTTTAACTGGGTAAATAATGGAATATTTGACGTGGATTAATTGATAATGAGAACACAATGGTAGACAATTGCCTGTTATTACAAGAGCAATCTTTACTAGACAGTATCTTAAATACACACACACACACACACACCACACACACACACACACACACACACACATACACACACACAGGTAACAGTGCCAGTTACTTATTTGATGTGATACACTGGATCATTTCCTTATCCTTTCTGTAGACAGATTAAAAAAAGTCAGGGATTAGCAGTGGTTCCTTTTGTTGTTAATGAGACTAACTTAAAAATTCAATAAGGAAATCACTGACAAGAACTAGACTTTGAACTGAGAAAATGTTGAGACTGACTCAGCAGCTTATAATTTATGCTATAAAAACAACTCACAAAAATCAACTGTCAAATAATAAAAGAAATAGTTACAAAAATCTCCAAAGTAAGTGAAATATCCTCATGTTGTCTTATAAAAATAATGCAATTGAATATTCCTGAAGCTTTAAATGCACAAGATGAGATAGGGAGTACATGTATGCTTATTATTACAGACTTGGAAGACAGATGAAGAAGGAAGTGAGAAGTTTGAGGTCAGCCTCTTGATCTAGACTTCAAATTTCACTTCTGCCATGGTAATAATAGCAAACCCCTTTTTCAAAATCCAATACGTGAGAGAGCCAACAAAAAGAGACAACCAACAGGCATACACAATAAAGGACTCTCTGGGAATTGGGGGGGAGGCACTGGGGGATGGGGAGGGAGAGGAGGGGAAGGAGGGGGTTCGGGGGGAGGAGGGTACATTTTTAATAAAAAAAGAGACAACCAAAACAATGCCAGCTTTATCAAACTCTGTTAAGAAGATCTATGTACTGTTCATGCAATTACAAATTTTCAATACAAAATAGAGAGCAATTTGATGTAAAATATCAAAGTAAAATAGATTAATTATAGTTATTTAAAATTTTGAGCAATTTCATAGCACATATGAATATGCATAATTTAATTAACAGGAATTTTCTCATATTTTTAGAACAAAAATAGTAGTAAAATACATAATGATCACCTGGTAATTTTTAATCTGGTTTATTACATGATTATGTAATATGAATATGAATACTGTGGTGGCAGTAACTCTTAGGGCTATAGGTAATACTTGCTGATGAAAATAACTGTTCTTAACCTTTAAGAATCTCATTTGTTGATGTAAAACAGGATCTTGTAAATTATCAGAAGTTACAGAAGAAAACAATGCTCCTTCATAAGCTACTCATCTGTACAAAGCCAGATTACAAATCATATTAAAATGCAATGATAATAAAAGGAAAAGAAATTAATAGATCATCAAAATACATATAAATCTCCTTTCCATCTGCCACAGGAATCAAAATGGATATAAAGTCAGAGAAGACATAAAGTGTACAATGAGAAGCATGGTTTGAACTAATTAGCCACAGTGAAAATCAAATGTCTTGTCTTGTCTGAAATATTAAATAATGAGGTGATTAAATAAGAACCAAGACTTGTTGACTCTTCAGAAATGTATTTAGATTTCTGTTTCCAAGTGACAATGAATGTCAAAATATGAGGAAAGGAAAGTATACATGAAAGGTTTTGAAAAATAATATGTTTATTTACAAGCAGAAAAAAAATTTGTTACATAGAATAACTAGGCATATGTTTCCAAATGATTCATGGGACCATTTTCCATCTGTTCTACTAATGAAGTGTTGATTTTAAGTATTCCGTTCCATTGTCCACATAAATCACCAAATCTTCCAGAAAAAATTCTTCATAAGATATTTTTATGATAAATTTTAATGTCTCAATTCTGTCTGGTTTTCAAATTAATCCCATTGTTATTGTACATGTGTTCGTGTGTATGAGAGATTCCGCAAGTGAGGAATGCATTTTTATTATTTTCTTCGTGTTCTACATACATAGGATATTGTGAATTAATGGTTATTTATATCTTTGCTGGTCATCCTGTGCAAGTATTGTAATGCACTATAAATGAGATATATGAGGTGTAAACAAATAATGATATTTCTGTGTTCCTCCACCAACGGAACCTAGCATCTTTTCAAGAATCACTTGCTAGACACCAGTAAATGTTGTAGAACATGTCTGGAATGCGGAATCTAGATAACCAAGTTATCATAAAATTTTATTGCAATAGTAACATCACAATAGAGACAACATTTAATTTGAAATGAATTTTCAATGAAAATCCCTTTATTTTACAGAATTGACAATATAAAAGTGTTAGTTCTCTGCAAAAATATGGAAATTAAAGCCTTCTATAGAATACATATATTTTATTGTTATGTATTGAAATTATGTATGTGTGTGTGTGTGTGCATGTGTACATGCACGCACACGCACGTGCATGTGTGTGTGTGTGTGTGTGTGTGTATGTGTGTGTGTGTGTGTATGTGCACATGACACCTGGTACCTCAAGCATCCCATCTAAGTATTGTCTCCCTAAGCTACATCTCTAACCCACAGCTATTTGTGCTTCAAATCACAAAATTCAACAAAGTATGAACAAAATGGAATAAATGGAATCCTTCAATAACCATTAACTTAAGAAGTCAGCTTACAAAAGCAATGTCGAAGCTTAGACAAGAGCAAGAAGAAGTGAAATCAGTGCAAAAGGAGATTAGTACCTGGGATAGATTTTAAAAATGAAAACTATTTCAAGCTCTATATTCAAACACTGAAGCCAAACACTTACGGAAGATGACTAATTCTACATATTTTAATTACAAATGCAAGCTCATACAATGGGAAACATTTTAACAAGTTGTGCATATTTATTTTCTAGAAAATGTACTTATAGTTTGTTGGGTATTATATTATCCCTGAAGTTATTACATATCATAACATATGATATTAGCTAACAAGGATTACTACTGTCTTTATGGGAATGAATCTATATCCTCAAACATATCAGTTAGCTGTAACCGGATTGTCTTTGTGTTATGATATTCTGGTTGGGCATCTCAGCCATCACTATGTGAATCTTCTTTCATTTCTACTGCTATTTTTTCAGTACGGATTTTGATGTTGTGGTCACTAAAATAAAATATTGCCGCCCTAATTGATAATGCAAGAAAAAATGCAGTTTCCTGTGGAGATTTCCTAGGAATCACAGTGAGAGCCTTAGGGAAGAGGGTCTTTCTTCTAGCTTGACTTAAAGAATTTACAACTGCTTTGTAAATTCATTAAATATAAAAGTTTGAGGTCCTCAACCTTTCTGAAAAACACTATCCAAAATATTGAATAGTATGACACATTAACTCAT
Organism: Typhlomys cinereus; assembly: GCA_023101885.1. NCBI lineage: Eukaryota > Metazoa > Chordata > Mammalia > Rodentia > Platacanthomyidae > Typhlomys > Typhlomys cinereus. The sequence continues at coordinate 3,045,107 of JALPQD010000208.1, read as the reverse complement.
TAAGCCAGTTGTTCTAACAATTCAGAAATAAGAATGAACAAATACTTCTTTTCTCTTACACAGCTAACGAGTTTCTCACCTGTGCAAATGAATTATTGGACACAAGGTATGAAAGTAATGGGGAAACAAAGGGGGAGGTGTAGTGATGTCACAACACCTTCTTGGGAAGAAAATATATCAACAAGACTTTAATCTACATCTCTTCATCTCTTTAGATTGAAGATAGGTATTCATCAATGTAGGTAAAAGAGTTGAAACCATTACTTCAAATACATCACAAGAACATCACAAGAACTTTGGAAACTAGTTAAAAAATGCATGTTCAAATATTGGCAGCATGATGAATTCATTATCAAAGATAATTGAATATATACATTATAAACTAATATAATCCTGAACCTATGCTCACAATGATGAGTTTAAAGGTAAACATTTCTACATAATTTTTAAATTACAGTGCTTATCCCTCCAGGTCCTTCATTTTTATCTCATGTTCATTTAACTTTCTAAGACACATTTTACAAATCAATCAAAACTTTTACTGTTCTTCAGACTATGTGCTTTCTAAAAAAATCCTTCTGAAACGTGCAATTACCAACAAAGCCTCATTTACTATAAATGTTTACATATGAGGTCTTATAAGACAATTGAAAATACAATGATTTCATTGATGTACAGCAACTATGAAGAGAAATATAACTTGCTCTATCATAATTCTGAAAATAACTAACTTTTCACTCCTAACATTTTACCGATGGCAAACTTTATCTACCTTCATTTAGCATCTGCACTTTATTTTAGGATCTAGGAAAAAAGGAAAATTAACATTTTTTAATGCTAGATAAGTAATGTAAATTAGAGAAATATTAACAATGCTTGGTTTTCTATCAATAAACCTTTTTTTCTATAGAGGATGTGTCATATGCAACACCATTCAGTCCTGACTAGAGAGGAGAAAGTACATGATGAGAAAGAACTGGGAAATAGGATTGGGTAGTAATGGATTAAAATGATACAAATTCATAGTGTTCATGCTTAAAATTATTATAGAAAAAGAAATAATATTAATAATTGTCTAAACAGAAGATTCGAATTGGGTTGGAGGGATGGCTCAGGGGTTAAGACTTCATGAGCAAAAGGTCCTGAGTTCTGATCCCATGTTCCATGTTAAAATCATAATCCAGTTTGATGGGAGAGTTCATACTAACACAAAGAGTTTAAGAAACTGGCCATACATATCCTTAGGGATTACTGAGAGAGGGCAAACTTTACTTGTCAGACTGCAAATCTCCCAAAATATGCCAAAGCATTGATCTTACTCCCTCTGTCTTAGCCATCTTCCCAGATATACAACAAAAGCACATAGAGGCTTGGTATATACAAGCTAGACATTAAGTAAGCAGAAGAGGCACGAGTATAATCTCGTCAGTCTCCTCATCCAGCACAATCAAGGATATTTGAAATCCAGAAGGTAAGCACTAAAGTATCTGTGCCCCAAAAAAGCCCCTGTTCAGAGTTAAAACTCTCAGGAAGGAATTATCTGGAAAACAAATACAAGTCTACATTTTATCTTTTTTTTTTTTTAGTACACATTTTTTTACATTTTATCTTAAATAAAATGGCATGTGGAAACTAGGAGAAAACAAAAGTTAGGTGGAAATGGAAGCAGCCTGCACTTCAGGTCTTGGTAGGTAGAACCTGGGAAATTCCAGTGTGAAGCAAAAAGGAGGTAGACGCAATCTAGGATGATTCCTGACATCATCCTTGGTCTTCCACAAGGACGTTCAGTGCCTTCTAATACACTCACATACACACGAAATAAAAAATAATTGAGATGGAGTATTAATGCTGTGATGGCAATGTTCACGTAAGACATTTCCTATAACTGTATAAAATCATCAGAAAGGAGTGAACTCTCTAATCTAGAGATTTCAACCTCTTATTCTGACCAGGGATGTCTTGGCATTTCCTTAATGAAGGTAAGTCAGATTTACAATATCAAGAAAAATAACTTCCTTCTCTTGAGATCCAGATATAAAGCTGTGTTATCAATAAAATTTTGATTTAGCTGTCACATAGTTTAGCTTACTGATGAGTGTTATTTCCATCGAAATTCAGAGGAAAGTGTAAAAGACACAGTTTGAGAGAAGTGATAATTTATGTAAAGTAACTACAAAAGAGTAAATTTTCAGTTAGATTTATATGCATATTAAGAACATTCCTATGCACATTATATTTTATAAGTAAATATAGAAGAAAGAGCAATTAAAATAACAAGACATGCTTCAAGAAGATCTTGAAATTAAATGATAATTTCACTGAGGTATCCTTTTTCAGAAATAATATCAGAGAATTGTGCCAATTTGAAAATAGGTCAATATTAACTAATATTGAAAACATTAGCAGGTTATAACTGAATAATTATAGTTTCAGATAGTTAAAACATGTGTCTCAGAATTTGAGAAAGCATATATTGTGTGATACTTTTATTGGGGTCAATCCACAATTCATTGTGGTTGGAAAACAACAAATGACAAGGGTAATAATTATGCCAGAGGCCAACTTGGCACATGAAAGGGTTCATTGGTTCACACAGGAGTCTAGGTAAGGCTTTCTTTATAAAGCCTGGATGAATTAAGGCAGATGCATCACTGATAATACTACTAAACATTGGTGAAACTCACAAAGCAGCATGCCTGGATTTCCCTGCACGAGTTGTCCACAGCACCACACATTAGCGAGTCTCCTCCAGGCATTTCAGCTGGCAAGAGTCTCTTTCCCTGGCAGTTATTTATTATTTCCTTCGACTTAAGGAGTATCCAGTGAATCCTGTTAATTCAGGGAATTTCTTGAAATTTAATATGACTCTCTCCAGCATGGGGTGCCATAATTCAGACAATTCAGGAAATTTTTATGCAATAATGTATGTACTCATTTCTCAGAAATCACATGAAACATTTAATAATGCTTGCTTACTTCAGGATGTTTAATTTGTAATTCTGTTCTCTCTCTCTCTCTCTCTCTCTCTCCATTTATATATATATATATAATGACTTAAAATTGTTTTCACATACATGTGTGTGTATATATATTGCTGAAACTACTCACTGTAATGCCTTCTAAAAGAACAATATTTAGAATTTGTTTCTGAGGTATAAAGATAAAGGTTAATAGAGTATAAGAAAAGTTCATTCAAATAATAATCTACCTCCACGTTTATCAATAGCTTTGGGTATCTATATCATGAAAATGACTAAAAAGGGCAATTCAGATTATTTGAAACTACACACACATCTTTTAAGAACTATCAATGTCAGCATATGAGTACAGACACATTTTAAATATAGGACAAACATTCAGCAGGTGTGAATATGAAAGCAAATACAGAAATGGTAGAAAATGTCAGACTACTTCTTTATAAAATGTTTCTAATTTATAAAATGTTTCTAATTAATGAACAACTATGAAATAATTACATTTAAAAGCAAAAGTGACACAAATATGTGGACCTAATGCAATACATATTTGCATTTTTTTCAAAAGCCATTCAAGAATTTATATGTAGATATAACACATATATTTACATGCCATTACTTTATGTTTCTAAAGTTCTGTTTCCTAATAAAATTATAGTCTAATTTGTAAATACAGATTATTTGAAATATTTTACATAGTGTCACAGTTACTCTCTCTGCTTCTGTGAATTCCTAGTTATTGTTACCTTTTTTGGCTTTGAGACTGGATCTCTACTTCCTAAATATTCTCCTTTTCAGCCCTTCACAATAAACTGGAATGACACAATTAGTTCTCAAAAGTCTCCTTTTTTCTCTTGCACAATAATATGCACCAATATTCTCCATTAAATCTTTCTGTATTTTTCATTTTTCTCATCATCAATGTAAGTGTCATCTTTCTACTTATTCATATATCTATTGTTATATATTCTAGATGGATATTAATAATGAAGGAATAAATAAAAATTACAAGTATATATGGAACAATAAATAGGTAGTTTGTTAATGGATTAATGTATGTATAGACAAAGAAAACCAAGAATGATAATTGAAATAGAGTAATTAAAATTGAAGGTTTACTAGAAGAGTGGTTGAAAATCTGGCTTTAGATATGATGGTCAAATAGACTGTTCATAACACTACATGTCACTTAAGATATAAATGGCAAGATCGAGGTGACCCTGGGATAACACAAGGAGCAAAATATAGTAAAAGATAATACACTATGTAGAATTTATGCTTAAATAAATTTTGAGTATAGGGTAGAATAAGGAAGGGAAAATATTAAAAACTAGTCCAAGAAATATCAAAATCACACAAAGAGGGGTGAAACCTAATTATTATCTTCTAAATATCTTCTCAAAACTGTTGAAATTTAATCTCCATGATGGTCTACTAAGAAATGAGGCAAAGTGCAGCAGCATTTAAGCAATAATAAGGTCATAAGGACTATGCCCCCAGGAACTGATTAATTAACTTATAGATCATAGGATTCATAGGTTAATTAATTATCTCCAGAGTGAATCACTAGATCATCCAAATTGACTAGAATCTTATGTGTGTGCTTCTCTCCATTTGGCAATCTTATTTTCTGATGACTGCAGCATGATCCTGTTGCCAGGAAAGACCTCACCAGACATAGTCCTTAGGTCTAACTTTCAGCCTTCAGAATCCAGATTCTGCTGGTCATACATTAATAAGCTTGTGGTATATACTAAGAGTGACAGGCAACAGAATAAAGCATCAATGAAAGGATTTAAAATTGCAAATGGGATATGAAATATGTACAGTATCTAGCAAGTCGGTTATATGATATTCATTATTTTAAACCTTGAATGGCTTAGATTTCTCTTTTCCACAGTTCATTATGTCTGTATAAGCCAGTGATATTAGAAAAATTTTGATATAATATACATTTGAAATGACAGTGCCTTGAACTAGAAAAGGAAATAATGAGGTTAGAAAATCTACAGAGATGCATGAGCTGGAGAGATGGTTTAATGATTAATCCTCTGCCTTATAAGCAGAAGGTCCTGTGTTTGAATTCCAGATCCCATGTTAAAATTGAAGGCAGAAATGGCACCAGCCTAGACATCAGACACGAAATTAAAACCTGGGAAACTCTAAAGCTAAGCAAAGAGGTGGTTGTGCTCTCAGATAAACACACAAACACATACGTGTATGCAAAAATAAAAGAAGTAAAAATAGCAAAGCTGTAGAGAGATTTACTATAAGCTTTCTTACAATATGTCAAGAATACTAGATATACTCTAATAACACGTATAATAACCAAAAGAAAAGATGTAACATTTTTTAGTAATTGAATATCCAACCTAATTTCTGGAAATTACTCATTATTTAAACTTGGATGACTATGCACTCTGAATGAACTGGCACAGTCAAATAAATATTAATTAGCACCTCGCAAGAGATTTCTTATGCACATGCTGAAAATCTGCTGATGCGGCAAAAATCTCAGCAATCATTTATTTAGAAAACAAATGATTTTGTTAATATTTGGAAGAATTCCTCATCTAAACTTGTAAATTCATCAAAGGAACAGTTACTGTACTGTTCACTAGAGGTCATAACACAAACACATGGGAATTTGTAGAATTTGCATATAAAATTAAGTTCTGATGCTTCAGCAACAATAAGGCAAAGAAAAATTTAATGAATTAGCATAACATTATAGTTCTGCTTTGAGTAAATCAGTAGAAACTCCATTAAGTTCCTGATTCAGAATTGAGCAAACTTGTGACAAGGTAATTTAAGTATAATAAAGCAAAAAAAGAAAAATAAAGCTTTGAAATCTCATTTTAAAATTATTTATTTATTTCAGAGACAGAAAATGACAGAGTGAGGGAGACCAAGAGAAAGAGATAGAGATAGAGAATAAAAGAGAGAGAGAGGCAGGAAGAGAGAGAGAAACAGAGAGAGAGAGAAGAGAGGAATAATATGTTATTAGATTTCCTTTCTTCCAACCCCACAATGAGATTAAAAACTCTGCTTGCTGGTGACGGCCTCCCCATCCCACAGTGGCCAGTGAGCACTTCCAAAGTCTGTGCTTAGTGTCCTTCACCAGACTCACAGATCCAGGGATTAGAAACTCCACCCTTCCTTCACATCCTGTTTCTTCCACTTTCCGAGAATCAGTCCATGTTGTCATGGAACCACGTGATCAATAAGCTTTTACATTCTTGTCCATGGCATGGCATGTTCTGGCCTTTTCCTTACAATAAGCCCTAGTGTTCATGTGGTGGAGTGAGGCACCTTCAGGAACAAGTGGATTTTACTTCCACTGTGTGGCTCCATGAATCTATGGATCAAAGTAAAATTATCAACTTGGTTTGCAAGTGCCTTTACCACTGGACCATCTTTTTGACCTGGACTTCTCATTCTTTTATACCTTAGGCTTAGTAAATGGATAACTGTGAATTAATAGACAAATGTACTGCTACTACATTCCTTTATATTTATTTTACATGAGGACTCAAACCAAATATCACTAATTTTATTTTATTTTTTACAGAACAGTTATTTCCCTTGGAGTGGCTAGGGAATTCAGAACACCAATCTCTGTCTCCATTCCCCATGAAAGATGATCTGAACTAATTTCCTCTTCTTTTGCTTCTCTTTCTCCTCAGCCCTGACTTGCTCCTTACAGCGGCCATTACAGAGAAAATATTTGTCATTATCATGCAGCGCAGAGGAGCTGTTTACTTCCCGATGATATTTGAGCTGTGCATTTGCATAGGCAAGTGGCCTATTGATGCAGAGCCAAATTCAATCTGTTTGCTATACAGAGAGATATCTTTGGCAGCATTAAAATGCAGCTTGTCCCAGTGACTTGACATATCATGCATAGAATACTCTGGAGTTCTTTAAGAACACAGCATGCAATTAATCATCTATACATTTTTTATGAAACAGTTGCTATTTATTATTTGTGCTCACATGAATTTTGCAGGACAAAATTGAGTATAGTGTCACTAAAATGAATATGAATAGAGAGCAAGTAGGTTCTTTGCCCTTCATAGTAGCAGCATTACATTCAACTAGGGATTTGTGGATGATGCAGCTGGGAACACATGACAAATATTCATTTGTAGCTATGTTTTCTTTACTGACTCAAAACAACTGGGGAGGCCTTTGACGAGAGCTACTTAGAAACAGGATGTCATAAAGAATGTTTTATCATATTGTTACTGTTTGGAAGTTTTCAGAGACAGAGAATCCAATGGTTGAATGTTTACAAGACAAAACTCACGTGAATTTGAGATTGAAAACAAAAGTTGGTTTGTATTAGACAATTTTGACTAGGAATATTAGTTATAATAGCTTTCCTATGCAGCTTCAAAGAGAGAAGTTAGACTAGGAAGGTCCTTAAATGTCATCCCCCATCTTCACTGCTAGGATTTTCCTAAAAGAACACACCCTGCTGTTGTGGGCTTTATATCCAGATTCTTGTATTCAGGAGTCCAAGACTGAAAACAGGCCATGCGTAGTGGATTAAGGCAGATTTTATTAAAGGAGAGAAAAGATGGAACTCACTTTCTCACTTCCAGTTCCAGGAACTTTAATCTCCCCATAAAAGTAAGATGAGCAACTCTCCCAAACCTCTCTTTATGAAACAATATGAATATAAACACGTCATATTTTCTAGAAGGAAGTTTACTCTCATTTTCTAGGATTTTGATTGTGGCATGGGGTCAGGGTCAAGAACAGGTGTTTCTGCTATGCTAAAACCATGGGACATCTGATACAAGGATACAAATGACAGAGGTCAGTTACCTTGGCCAGAAGTGTTGGTCTTCTTAGCAGGTTTAAAGATGTCTTGCTGTAATATTGCTCTGAAGTTACATAGATCTTAGCCATTTTGCAGTTCATCATTTGTTGTTCTATTCCTCTGTAGTTTTCCGCAAATGAAAAATTTGGGAAAAGACATTAGAAGAAGAGAAATAAAGAAAAAAGTTACCTATTTTTCCCAAGAAAAACTTGTGTTTTTATAATCTCCAGAATAATGACAATAACTGTACAAGAGGTTGTTGAACCATAATTATGAGTTTAAGTGAATAATGAAGGAAATGCTCTTGATTTGTATTTCTCAGGATTGTATCTCTATCATCAGATAGGTAACAGTAGTAAAACTGGTTTAATTATGTAGAGGATTTGAATAATTATGATGGGGAAAGGAAGGATTACAAACTCTCTAAGAAGTCACCACGATATTTCCAAAGAAACTTTCTTTTCTTTTACCACCCATGTTTTCTACTTTCTGAAACATCACAGAAAGTTTACATTTTCATGTTGCCAGTTGGAAAACAATGGTCATGATTATATAAACCAGTTTATACCAATTTGGCTCTGCTGGGTCTAAACCTTCCTTCCTTGCTTCCTTCCCTTCCTTTCTTCTTTCCTTCCTTCCTTCCTTCTTTTTTTTTAACAGAAATTTACCATCAAGGCGTGTCTGAGTATTTGAGTGAGAATATAGGAAAGAGAAAAAAAAAGAGAAAATAATTTAAAATATGGAGAAAAAGAAAAAGAAATAATTCCCTGGCATTACAAGGGTGATTTGTCCATTGCAAAAGCATAGTATAAAGAGAAAAAAAAAGCATAGTGAAATTTTGTTTGAAGTTGGTATATTACACATGCTATGAATAAATTTGAAAGCTCAGTTGAAAGCACAGTTGATAAGAACATTTGTCCTTCAAGAGAAGACAAAATAAATGGGTAAAAACATGTATTAAAGTGGTATTCAGAAAAATTAATCTTTGAACAAGTTAAAATGAAAATGAAGGCTCCATAGTGAGAAAATAGGAAATTCAAATAGCTGTGTCTTCTATACATACACACCTATATTAGCAATTAATATGCCACAACTTCTTAATGGTTGCAATTTCAGTCTTGAGGAATGAGATCTGTTCTCCATCCTTGTCCCTAGAGGGAGCCATTCAATTGTTATCCCTGCACAAGAACACTTCGCCTCCACATGAGAACATACCTTCCTTTCATCTTTCCATTCTTGAGGACTGTACAGTTCTCTGTTCTTTCTGAGTAATTCAGTGACATCTGAGATACTGAAAAAAAAAAAGCAGTGCTAATTGGTAATGTTGAATCTTACCTGATTTCTATGCCCATAAGAACAATAAAAGCCAGAAATCTCCTTCCCTTCAGGATCTGTGAAACTACTTCCTAAAGACCTTAGAATTTTGATATCCTTCAGATGATCACCATACTTATTAGTAACAGTGGGGTACAGAGCTCCTCCATAGCTAAATCGCCATTATTTGTTTCATAAATAATTAGGTGACCTGTTTATTATCACTGAACAAACTCACATGTAAGTCACTCAAAGTCCAATACAAAGTCATGGCACAGACATTGCTTTCTAAATACACACAGACATGAAATTTCAGGCCCAAATATCTTGTGCCAGTTTTCAATCCATGGAGCTCTTTACATCAAATATTAAGAATTTTTTACTAAGAAAAAGCATCTAGGTTTAAATATACTGCTCTGTGATTCAATGAAGTTTTAATTTCAATACTGTTAAGGATTGCCTCAAAGATGATACAACCTCTTTGAAATGCTGTAAAATATTTCAGTGCTTTTAAATTGTGGAAATATCATCACAATTATTGTTCAATACATTGTACAACTTAGTCCTCTGCATATTAAAGGATAATCTCATTCTTTTTACGGAGTATAAAATGAAACTGAGAAAGTACATTTTAAGAAATTATAACTATTTTTTCTGTATTATATTCTCTATATTTTTTCTGTTTTTCAATGACTAAATAATGACATCTTTTTACTATTCTATTTGATGATTGCATCCTATGTTACATGACTCAGGGTCTTTCAAACATCTTGGTTCCTGTTTCCAAACGTTCATCTCAAAACAATTATCAGATATAGTAAATTTCTATGAAGTAAAAAAGCTAAAAAATGCTTTATTATCTATTTTTGAATCAGTTGAATTAAGAAAACATAAAAACAGCACTTTTTAAAAAATGTCTTCCACTCATACAAAGTTGATAAATACCTCATTTCCCTCCCTCCCTCCACCCCTCCCTGGATCCCCTTGCTCCCTTCCCCCTCTTCCCTTTCCTTTTTCCTCCTCCCTCCTTTTCTCCTAGTGCTCCCTCCCTCCCCCCCATTCCTGGAGCATCCTTTAGTGTGCATGTCAAACTTTCCTCTGGGTCCTCTTCCCTGATGAGGTGTAAGGACTCAGTGGCATTGCCTAGAGCTCTTTTTTGTGTTCCCCTTTAGTATAGGAACACGATTGTGAAAAACAGCACTTCTTAAAAAGAAAAAAAAAAGGGGGGGCTGGAGAGGTGGCTCAGGGGTTAACCCTCTGCCTTGCAGACAGAAGGTCCTGAGTTCGGATCCTAGATCCCACGTAGACATGCTGGGCAGAAGCGGGGGCGGCCTGCGTTTCTGGTTCTGGTAGGGCGGAGCCTGTGAATCCCGGGGCAGAGTAAACAAGGAGGAAGTGGAGGCGTCCATGGTGGTTCCCGAATTCGTCCGTGGTTCACACACACATACACACATGCGCACGCACATACATATGCATTCAAGCACAATTGAATAAATAATAAAAAAATTTAAAAAAAAAGAAAAAAAACTTGTGTTTTTGTCTGAATGCCAGATGACCTTGAGATCTCTATGCAAATCAAGTTGGTCTTGAATCTAAATAGATCTTACTAGTTTGTCTTCCAAGTGCTGAGTTTACAAGCACTTCGTTCTTCACATGTACTAATTTTTTGCTCATGTTTTAATTCTTTCAATAGCTAAGGGACATCTAGTGAAGATTCACCCCTACAGTCATTATTTAATTGTGGGGAATCTTAAACAAAGTACAGTACTGCAAGCATGTGTTAATTTTCTGGAATAAATAAGATATATACATAGTCACTGATTCCAAATATTTTCATCACAGTTTGCCATAATGCTCTTTACACAATCCTACTATGGAAGGAGGTATATCAAAAGTATAGGTAATGAGTTTGAAAAGAATTTGTGGTTTCCTGTGCTTCTCCCACATCTGTACCAAAAAAAAAAACAACAACAACAAAAAAAAAAAAAACAAGTATATGAGAGAGTATAGTAGAAATACCATTCCAATTGTAAATATAGAAAATTTATTTGTTGTATGCATGAATAAATATGTTTGAGTCCCAAGTTGAAGCTTTTAAGACTTTTTCAGAATGTCAAGGTACCAAGGGTCTTATGGCC
>JALPQD010000208.1:2924436-3029352 GCA_023101885.1 Typhlomys cinereus | reverse complement strand
AGCGTGTGAGCAGCGATGTAGAAAAGAGCAGGCCTCCATCAGTGAGGGGAGAAGGATTAGCGTGACAAGGAGACACATGTAAAGTTGTTCCTGCAGGATGACAGCCAGACTCTTGGAGCTGCATGTTATCTCCTTGGATGTGCTCTTCAACAAGCACTACCAAGAAAATGTAAGCAAACTTTTTCCAGTCTTAGTCTTGATGTTTTGCATGGGTAAGGAATATGAAAACTCTTATCTGATCCTAAGTTTATAACTTATTGGGTTTTGCACATTATACAATTGTTCTCTCACCCATCTCATCCAAAACATCACTCCAAAAATAGAGTAAACTTTGCCTTTCTCAGGTGCCCCCTAGTAGCGCTTAGGGTTTCTTAATCTGGCCGTGATATGGGCCTTCAGGGTGCAGTGGAGTTGAATAATGAAGGCTGTTCCATTCTTGGTGTTCACTTTGCCACAACTTCAATTCGGGTCTATGACAGTACTTTGAAATCAGTTAGAACCACCAGTTGTTTCACTACGTATCAAAGTAAAGAAAAATGTTCTTGGCAGCATAGCATCTAGTTGGCAGTGGTCTTTACTGGTGTTTTTTGGAGCCAGAGTTACCTTTTCAAAGCCAATTTCTTTTGAGTATTTGACTACATTGCTAACTAACAATGAAAATTTTTTCAGTAGCAAACCAATCAAAGAATGAGTCAGCATTCCAAGAAGTTAAAAATCATGTTTGTCCTCTCATATGCAGATTCTGACTGTTAATGTCTACATGTATACAAGGAATTTGTGAAAGAGAGCATGTAGTGTAAACTAGACTGGAGATCATGGGAGGTGACCAAGCAATGTAGAGATGGGGGGCGGGGTGAAGGTTTCATGGTGCATGAAACTGGAAAGGAGGAATAAGACAGAAGGGACAGAGAGAAACAACAAAATTGTTTGAATAATGTTTAAATTAATCAAGCTTAATTATTTGTAACCTAATATTTTTTTAAAAAATGTTTCCACAAATTTCTCATGTATGTTAATATCTTTCTTAAAGCTTTTGATATGGAGTTTTTATTGGATATTCGTGCAAGTAAGAGCTTCAGAAGGTACACGTGAAGTCAATGTGCATATTAATGGACTTTCAAAGAAAAAACACAATTTTTTCTGAAAGATGATAAAACGGCTTTCTATAACCTGTCTCCATGTGCTCACAGAGTGTATTCCTCTCATGCCATATCCCCCTGACATCCCCTCAATCCACGTTTAAGGCTCTATGTACTTGCACAAGCTTACTTTGCCTCACAAGAAACTGACTAAATTGCCTTTCTTTCTCTTTGCCAGGTGTTCTTTTTTTTTTTTTTTAATTTTTTAAAATTTATTTATTTCTGCTCGTACAAACTTAATAGGTATCCCAGTCCCCTCCCTCCCTCCACCCCTTCCTAGACCCCTTTTCTCCCTCCCCCCTTTTCCCCTTCCTTTCCCCCCTCCCTCCTTATCTCCCAGTGCCTCCTCCCCCCATCCCTGGAGCATCCTTTAATGTGTATGTCAAACTTCCCTCTGGGTCCTCCTCTCTGATGAGGTGTAAGGACTCAGTGGCATTTCCTAGAACTCTTTTTTGTGTTCCCCTTAAGTATAGGAACACTATTGTGGCTGTTAATCCCTAGGTTCTAAGGATCCTAGTGCCTTTAGTCCATGCTAGACTTTGAGGGGTCAATGATATGTTGGTCATTGTGCAGGTAGGTCATGCAAAGTCCTATTATGATTTCTTAGGCCCTAACTTGTGTGTAGTATCTTTTTTCCAAGTGTTCTTAAGCATGTGTTTCAGGAAGCCGAGGACTATGTATCTATATTGTGAATGTGTTTTCTCTTATTGTTCATATATTGTTTCATATTATAATCTTTTTTTTGACAAAGATGACATGAAGTTGGTGATAGATGTGTTGGAATGATGTCTAGGATGTACAGGGGACAAATATGATCAAAATGCACTGTACACATATGATATTGTCAAAAATAAATGAAAATATAATTTAAAAAAAGAGAACTTTTTCCATGTCCACCAATAACTTTCTGACACAGGGCTCCTTACTCCTCCTCTGCATTGTTTCTGCCTCTTTGAAAGTCTTATCAAACACTTGATCTTCTTGATTTTTAATTCCCTGGATTATTGGACTTTCTGACAAGTGTCTCTTATTATTTGGTACCTAACCAAAGTTTTCCTCTCTTGCTTTTCCATTTTTATTAACTATTGAATGTTCCATTCTTGGTGTTCACTTTGCCACACCTTCAATTCGGGTCTATGACATTACTTTGAAATCAGTTAGAACCACCAGTTGTTTCACTATGCATCAAAGTAAAGAAAATTGTTCTTTGCTCCGAGGAGGGAGGGACTCCTAGGAGGGAGTCAAAAATGAAGTGGCCTCATTCCATAACATTTTATGAAACATTGTAGTTGAAAATATCACAGGCAAGATAAAATTTCTGAACTAATTATTAACACCGAATACAAATATCTAGCTAATACAGAAAACTCTTATTAAACTCAGTGATACATATATATATATCATTTGTTTATATTTATATATATACAAAAATACATGGAATTAAGAATGTAATATGAAAAAATATGGAATAGAGTTATATGGGGTTAAATGTGTTAAATTCATTGGTATACATGTCTGAAAACGGCAAAGAATAACAAACAATAGAAAATATTAATGATGCTTATAACCATTTGGATAAAAATTCACTAAAAACAACTATGTTTCCACAAACAATGGTCATTCCCTGCAATACCATGCACATAAACTCTCATGTGTTAGATATACAAATTTCTCTTACATGGCTACTTTGTGGGCTAAGAAAGGTTAAACAGTGATGAGTGAGTTGTCTTTTGATTTCCTGTAGCATTCTTCATTAGCAGGCACCCTTTTGGACTATCTATTGGTAAGATAACATTTGCTAGTTTCTTTAGTTGATTCAGATGACAATGTATCTGTTTACATTTGAGTTTTCCCTTATCTAGCTGTCTAAATTAATTCAGATAGTTTCAAAAAACCACTTTTTTGTATCTCTAGGACTCTAAACATAATCAAGATTTTCAAATTAGAAAATACCTGCCAGTCTCATTGGTGACTCCAGCACTGTCTTTCATGGATTTAGTGAAGATTAGCATCAAACTCCTGACAAACACACACTGGCTTGTCAAAGCTCTGTCACACCAGCACAACATGAGCGTCTTCTTTGAAGTACAGTTATCTTGTTTAATTAGTGTGGAACCTGTTATCAAGAAGCCATTGGAATGGAATATACAATGGACTAATTAATCTTCAGATAGCTCTTAAAATATCTTTACATCATAAATTATGGCAATCAACTCCAATTGTTCAGTTTTCCCACAAAATTTAATGCATGTATTCCCACCTTTAGATAGACCTTGATTTAGGAAACTTCCATTCTCAAAATAAGATACTGGTTTAGTGGGTGTATTTCTGCATGCATCCTTTTCAATCTGAATCCATCACTAGAGTGTGTTGTAATCATTATTCCTTTCCATTTTCATAATTTTAGAAATAAAAAATCCTCTATATGGAAATGTTTATTGTCAAAATCCATCCTAATTTTCAGAAAGATATTTAATCAAAAATCTTACTGGCATGGAGCCTATTTATTATTTGAGTAAATGATTCCACTTTCTTGGTCCCAGTGACGGAATGAAGATAAAACCTTTAATTTCTAAACAGTAAATAATGTTCATGATCTTAAATATTTGTAGAATACATAAGTATTTATTCTGTAGCAAGTAGTTGACTGCTTTTTATCTAAACTCCCACATTTTACTTTGGTATAATAGTTTTCATCATTGATTTAATTGTTTACCAGTTTGTTGTTGATTAAATAAATTTACTCATATTTTAAATGTTAATTAATGTCTTCCTTGCTTAGGAGCAAGATTCTTGCTTTGTTTATATCCTTCGACTAAAGTATGGAGCCAATATCTGAGGATTACTTAAAGATTGACATGAATATTTAAAACAGTTTTTTCAACCACCCTGAGTAGAACTAGGCATCTAGAATGATTAAAATGAAAGAAGTAGAGCAGTCAAGACTATCACAATAATGAAATCAAGCACAGTCATTTTTTTCTTGGTGTGTGTGTGTGTGTGTGTGTGTGTGTGTGTGTGTGTGTGTGTGTGTGTGTGTCTCTGTGGAGGATGAAGGGTGACTTTAAAACTCATCCTCAATAGCTTCTACCTCCTTTTTCCTTCACTCTTGGTTTCCCAGGTTCTGCCCACCAGGATCTGAAGTGCAAGCCACTGCCGTTTCCTCTTGGCATTTTTACATGAATTCATGACCTGAATTCATGACCTTCTGCTTGAGAGGCAAAGTCTTAATACTTGAGCCATCTGTTTAGCCCCCAAATAGTCATCCTTATCAATTCATGATGAGCAATCTCTCAAAAACAACTTTTGAAGTTCATATCCTATCCATGTAAGTTGTGTCTTTGGATGAATACATACATGTTCATTACAGCTGTCAAGATAGTGTACACTATTTTCCATCATTGAAATATATTTTCCAGGGGATCTGTTGTTCATTATAGTCCTTCACACTACACATATACAAAATTCCCTGTACTAGTTATTTTGAAATGTGCAATTCATTATCAACTGTATTCTTTTCAGTAAACTATGAAATGTTAGAATATGCTCCATTTGTGTGTCTTTCATGAAAAAAATACTATAGGCACTCATTAAAAGAGGTGATCAGATAATTATCACATAAAAATTTGTTCTGATACCTTGCCTTCTTCATCTCTGACAGTCATAGATCATGTTGTCTCTTCTTTTTAAATTATTTATTCATTTGACAGAGCTAGAGAAAGGCACATGAATGTATGCAATTGCGTATAGGTGGAGGTCAGAGGATAACTATGAGAAATTAGTTCTCTCTTTCCACCAACATGTGAGATTCCTGGAATTGAATTCAAGTCACAAAGCAGGTGGCTTACCCATTTAATTCTATCTTGGGTCCCAGACATGTACCTTGCTCTTAAAAAGCAATTCTAGTTCTGAAAATTTCTTAAAACAAATAATATTTACTTTCTATGTTAATTTTATTTTCTGAACAACTTTATAACATTTTGTTTTCTGTATATAACATGCTGGTTTTATAGTTCATCATTACATCTCTGTCTACCATTTTTGAGAAATGGGAAAATTATGCCATCATTTTCCTCTTTTAATTTTTTTTGCTATTGTTTCTTTCCTGGGTGCCACATTTTCTTGGTTTTCTTTTTGAGGTTCAGTAAAGGAACTTTCCAGATGAACAGACTTTCCTGATTTCACATTGGGATCATATCATAAATTCATTCTCCTGAATCTGAATCAGTAGAATATATGGATTTTAAACTTATTTCTGATCAGGACTTACACAAGAATTTCTGTATGAATAAACTTATCTCTGTAGTGTTTAATATGCCCACCTCTT
This sequence comes from Typhlomys cinereus, assembly GCA_023101885.1. Classification (NCBI taxonomy): domain Eukaryota; kingdom Metazoa; phylum Chordata; class Mammalia; order Rodentia; family Platacanthomyidae; genus Typhlomys; species Typhlomys cinereus. Next base: position 3,023,886 of record JALPQD010000208.1, on the reverse strand, counting down.
ATTCACACTATATTATTCATAAGTGAGAAAATCTGTATAGGCATATGTCCTTGTTATGCTTTCATCACTTCCTAAGAACATATTGATCAGATATTAATAGCTATTGGTCAGTGATTTTTCAAGTTTGCAATAAGTGTGCCTTAGTTACTTAAACATTTCTCTCAAAAGTTCTAAATTCAGCATAACATAACATAACAAACATAACATAACATAACAAAAGACATGTGCCTCCATCTTTATTTTAACCCAGATCTTGAGAAATTTTGAGACATCTTTGATGTCATTTGTTTAACTTTATAGAGGCATTTTCCTTGAATTGCTTTGAAGAATTTTGTCATTGTATTAGATTGAGAAACTTCAATGAGAAATTTTCTCTATTTCTTCTTACTTTAAATTCAATTAAAATCCAAATCTGTTTCATATGGTCATAAAAAATCAAATTTTCTTCTTCGTAATAATTGAACACAAGATTTTCTTTTCTTAATGATAGTGTGGGTATACATGGGTTGATATGATGTTTAGATATTGTGAATTGTCTGTTTTCATTGATGAAGAATGAATGCATCTTGATTTTACTGTTTTTGGTTTAATCGGGTACAAACAGAAAAAATATTGTATAACTTAGAAGTTCTACTCATGGCTTTATGTTGAAATTCCATACCACATACCACAATGGGATGCTAATTTTCTTTTTTCTCACATTTATTTATTTATTTATTATGTTTGTTTATTTTTTCTCCAATCATACAAACTTAATAGGTACCCCGGTCCCCTCCCTCCCTCCCTCCACTCCTCCCCAGTCCCCCTTGTACCCTTCCCCCTTTTCCCCTTATTTTCACCCCCCTCCATCCCTTTCTCCCAGTGCCCCCCTCTTCATCCCCTTCCATTCCCTGGAACATCCTTTAGTGTGAAAGTCAAACTTCCCTCTTCATTCTCCACTCTAATGAGGTGTACGGACTCAGCAGTATTGTCCAGAGCCATTTCTTATACTCCCGTTTAGTGTGGGAACACTATTGTGACTGTTAATCCCTTGCCTCGGATCCTAATGCCTGTGATCCATGCTAGACTTTGGGGGGTCATTGACATGTCAGTCATTGAGCAGGTCATGCAAAGTCCAATTATGGCTACTGTGGCCCTAACTTGTGTGGAGTATCTTGCGTATCGTTGCTCCTCCCCATCTTTAGGCTCTTAGAATCTTACCACTTTCTCTTCGGCAAATTTCCCTGAGCTTTAGGATGGGGAGAGATTTGGATGGTCTAGTTCCAGGTGATTAAAGTAGGGTCTTTGATGTTCTGAATTATGGTTGGCTGCTTTCAGTTTTTTTGTTTCTGCACTGCCCTTGGCTCCATCCTTATTGGTATTGATTTCCTGCAGGAGAATGTATCCTTCCTGTTATATTTGCCAATGTAATTATAAGCACAGCACAGATTGTTTGTAGTTGAGTAAGTGTTGCCTTGATATCTTAAATCTATGAACAATCATTGTTTTTTTAGGGATGTGCTATATGACAAGCTAATATCTCCCAGCTGTTTAAATGGAGACTTACTATAAGAGTAGATTGAAAGGTAGATGGAATAGAAGTACGAGACTGCAGTGAGGGAGGGGGTCAGTCTCCCATTTGCAGGATGGTTACCATCTATCTGCCAGACTCTACGGCATGCTAATTTTCACTCATATCCATTCAGACATTATTTACTTATTTACTACAAATGTTTCATCTTAAATATATATAACATATATTTATAATATATATCCCTGTGTAATGAGATTAAACTTCCATCATTTATATGAATAATCATTTCCATGATGCAGATACACTTCACTCTGTCATATTGGTATCATGTTTTGATTTTGTTTCTTCCTTTCTTTTTTTTCACAAAAGAGAATAGGACAGTTAATTACTCACCTCACCAACAAATTATTTTACTTGTACATTGGATATCAATTTAATCTACATTGATTTATTACTGTTTAAATTTGTCTTCATTCTGATTTTTAGTTAATCAATTTTGAAATTAACCCAAATAACTTATGTTGAAATTATATATATATATATATATATATATATATATATATATATATATATATATATACAATTACTTAAATAGTACATATGCCAATATCCATGTAATTGTAGCTTGTTCCTTTTTGGTTTCCTGCAGGAGAATGTATCCTTCCTTGTTATATTTGCCAATGTAATTATAAGCACAGCACAGATTGTTTGCAGTTGAGTAAGTGTTGTCTTGATATCTTAAATCTATGTCTTTTTAGGGATGTGCTATATGACAAGTTAATATCCATGACTAGAAAGATATGTAACTGTTTATGTCTAATGAAATAATGTAATATGATAAAATATAGGAACAATAATTTATTAAACTGAGCTACTAAAATTGATTGAACAGAAGTCTTTGTATCAAGCAAATAATTATAATGTTACAAATTATAAGATTAGATTTTAAACATGTTTCACATACCATTCTAAGTAGAGTTTCAAATAGCAACTAAAGCGTTATATCAATCAAAAAATGTAGGTTTTATTACTCCTGTATTCCTACATGGAAAATCAGAATGTGATTCACATAAAAATCAACACTTTGTCAAGTCCCACATGGCTCAGTGAGAAAGTCTGCAATGGATTTCCAGAGGAGGAGACACTGACGTAGGAATCATACTTTAAACAATATCTTTAGTTCTTCTGGAAATATATAAATATCATGAAAACTTCTGGGATTAATACTTAGAAGTCAAACTTAATAATTTTCTTTAATTTAGTAAAAAAATAAATGAATTGCTGTTAAACTATTATTTCATATGCATATCTAGTATATACAACTTAAATATTTTATAGAGGTTTAGTGATCAATTTTGAGTCTGCTTGAAAGGCAGATGAAAACCATGCTTTTCAGGTAACTATGGCCATTTGTCATCTGAATTTAACATATGAACTTATCTTTTAAGAATATCTAAACATATCCAAAATATTTGTCACAATGTGACTTGTAGAGTCTGTTTGAGTGTGTTAAAAATGTACCTTCTGTCATCCACCTGTGCATTCAGAGAGAAGAAATGGCTCTATGTACTTTGTGAAAGGCCTCTACATTCTGCATGTCCTTTCAACTGTAAGTTATCATAATACTGGATTTGAAGATACAGATAAAGCTGTCAACAGAAGCAAAGTCTCAAAATAATGATACATTACTGTATCATATTTATTCTTTTTTCTTTGTTTGTCATATTTTCTCCCAAAAAGATGAAATCATAATGTCCACTTATTTGAAGTATCATTCAATTTCCATAATTCAATGGTGACATGCACAATTTATCAGGAAGGAAAAAGAAGCAGTGTCTGTAATGCCTTGCTGTTGGTGATGAGTTCTTGAGCAGTACTGTTCAGTGAATTCTTCAAGAGGCTTTTCTTATTTCAGTATCCAATGGATGCCTAAATCAAAGCATTTTGACTTATAAGTATACTTTTTAAAATAAAAGATAGAATAATAAACTAAGAATATTTTAGCCTGAAAAGACATTCAAATAATCAAATATTCTTCTATAAATTAGTAGTGATAGAGAACCTAATCTTCTTAAACAGAAACTGAGCTTGCTAAGCACCAAGCATTTCATATGCTATTGATCTAAATGGGAAATGCAAGAAACAGATTTTGCTCCAAGCAAACTAGTGATTAGCTTACTTGGAGTGGCATCAGTAAAGGTAGTATAAAAGAATATATAATTATTTTTTTGTTATTGCTGAGGTGAAGAATATTGCAAAACTTCAGAAAACTGATATGTAAAGGAATAGCTTTTTCAAAAATTGGATTAATTACTGTAATAAAATAATCACATGCATTTTCTTATAAACATTTGAAATGGTAACAATATAATAGTGTCTTAAATTTAAATGGATTGTATAGGAACTTATTACAGTGCTACCCTTAAGAAATGCTGTTTGTATATTAAAATTACTGGGCTAAATGCTAAATTTTATAAATGAAGGACGCTGAAGCAGCTAGCATTAACATGATAAACAATGATCACAAAGACCTCTATGTATATGGCTAATGAAAAAACTCATTAAGAAATGTGAAGCAAGGCACTTCAGTTTATATGTAATACTAAAGGTCAAGGAGTTAGTAAAGTACTTATTTTTTGACTATATGCATAAGTGCTTATATAACTAAGTTTAAAATTATTAATTTTGATTAACTATTCCAAACTTTGCAAAACTTGGGAAGAGATCTAGTTTTTAAATATTTAATTTCAAAAACATATGCTTGGAAATCCACATTTCAACACATAAAACCCCCTTTGCCTTAGGAATCTTCTGTATTGCTAGTGATAACAAGAATTTTGGTTAATACTAGCACAAAGAAAAATTTTGAAGTAATAGCAGATGAACTAATGGGAAAGCAGTAGAGCCAGCTTAAGAGAAGAAAGGATGAAAGCCTTTAGCTCATGGTTGGGTGCAAACATGGTGATTTGAGTCCAATTCCTAATGCCTTCAAGGTGAAATGGAAGCCTCAACTTCCAAACCCTGTCCCCTGACCTCCATACATGAGACTTTTTCTCTCTCTTAGATCCATACTTTAATCTCTCTCTCTCTCTCTCTCTCTCTCTCTCCCTCCCTTTCTTTCTCTCTCCCAATAATAAATAAACAAATAGAGGATGCAAGATGTAATAGTAAAATTTGGAATTCCATGACTATTTTGCTTTTCAGATAAAATTATTAACTAAATTACACTTTCAAAGCTGTGAAAAAGTTTTCTACTCTGCCCACATACTTGCCCAAATTCTGTCAATCCCAAAAGTCTCAATAAGTTTTATCTTATATGAAATATATCAAAGTATGAAAATGTTGTCTACTACTGTGAAATGGTTGACAAATATACATATGTGGAAATGGCATTTGGCAACACAGGGAGATATAACCCAACTTCTTCCAACAACCGTCCTACATTGTTTACTTATGTAGAGATGGAATAATGTTGTGATATTATAAGGCAAATAAAAAAAGGAAATGTTAGTTTTCACAAAACTGTCTTTCTCCTAGCTTTTATTCTATTTTTAAAATATATTTGGTAATATTTATTGGATTGATTTTATAAATAAGGAATATACTGTTACTTAGATTATGGAAAATGATTTCCTATAATATTTTGTTTCACATAAGAAAATCCCACCCAATTGTAACAATTTTTAAATATAATTTTGAAAATAGAGTATAATAAACTTAGAATGTTTTAAAAATTCATTCCTCAAAATAGGTGAAATGAAAAACAGTTACTTACCAGCAACAGGTTGAAAAATATGGCTTCTTTTGCCATGAGTTTATTTATGGAAGAGCATTGCAAATTTGCTAATAAAGACATAATGAATAATTAACTAAGCTCTGATCTTCCCCAAATAAAAATGTTATTGAAAGTCACTAAATGAAATAATTTATATTTTAATGCACAAAAGCAAAATATATAAAATATCATGAGTTTTCTGTATAATAGGAAATTTTTACCATGTAAGAAATAACAATCAAATGCTCATATAATAATGATCATGTAATAATGATCATAATTATACATGATCATGTATTATTACATGATCATAATTATAAATAATATAATTGAAATAATAATAATAATAAATAATAATGAAATAGTATGGATTTGAAGTTGAAAGGATTGAATGAGGCCCTGAATTTAACTGACAGTTAATCACAGCCAAGTAAGTTTGATTACCTACTCTACTTTAAGAAGAGAAGAAGGCAAGGAACATAGATAAAACACTTTGATGCATAGAGTAAGGAGACCATTTGATACTTAGAGTAAGCAAGCCATAACGAATTTTACTGAAAAGAAATAATAAACCCGATAACTGCATAATGTAATCATTGAACTGACAAAAATAAGTGAGAATAGCTAACCTTGTGACGATTAAAGGAGATTCAGGTAAGAGTGGCAATTCTGAAAAGAGGAAGGGAGAATAGTAGTACTTGTTTACATCTAAAGCTATTATCCAGAATATAATAATACGTGATTACATTCAAAGCTATAATCAAGAATATAAAGATACTGAAAAACTGAAATTCAATAATTTATTTAATTATTCACTTATCAAAATTTATATAAGAAGTTCTACATTCTAGAGGGAAATCAGAACACTGATAAATACCAAAATGGAAGAAAAAGAAGTGCACTGAATTGCAATGGTATTGTTCTATCTAGAATTCATAGGCTGGTTTATTTTTGACTGCAATATTTTTTGCACAAATAGAAGCCACTGGAGAAATGAGATACTGGGTATGCATTTTGAGGGAACCAAAACAAACTACAAGTAGCTTCTGGGAGTGGAGAGGGTACACTGGATGACATACTCAAACTAGCTTCTCTACATTAAGATATCAAATAATAGAAAAGAAAATGAAAGATATATCTGATATAAACACATGCAGAGGTAGATATGGCAGATGATCAGTAACATACACCAACTCTTGTAGCTTCTGAATGGAACATTGAGCAAAACAAAACAACCCAAGGGCTGAGAAGATAAATAACTCAGCAGTTCAAGCACTAACTGCACAAGCAAAGTGATGGATGGTCATATACCTATTTCTCATTTAAAAAAGAACAGGCAGATATGACAGCACACATATTACTCCAGCCTCAAAAGGCAGAGCCTGGGAATCCACAAAATCAAATGATTCATCAGACTAGGTCTATTTGTTCTTTACATTTAATTGCAAATCCAGCCTCAAAAGAATAACATGGAAGAGCAATTGAGGATGATTTCCTAGATCAACCAATAAGCCTCCACATGTGCACACAATGTACATGAGTACCCTCACTAGAACATTGAAAAATTTCTACTCACACATGTAATACATGGCGATATCTTCATATACATACATAAAAATGGAAAAAATAACTCATTTTTTCATTGCATTTATCATTTAATATATTCTAAACAAAAATCTGAAGCCAAAACATGTCGGTAAATAGAGAAAATATATATATATCCATCTCTGAGCATTCATTAAGCTATCTACCTATTCCAGCCTTCCAAAGTGCTGATCCTATAGGTGCATACTATGAAGTGGGACTAATTAATTGAATTTTATACAGAGAACATACATAACTCATTAACATTGTACACTAATCAATAATCCCAATTCTGTGTCATCTTCTGACTCATTCAGGGGAACTTTTAAAATATTGGACACCTATGAACTGTCTCTAGGAGTCTGATTTACCTGATTTAACTTTAGGTATTAGTTTGTATTTGTTTTAAATTTCCCTGGTAATTTTTTTTCAAAGGTTAAATGAGTGTTCTGAAACCAAATAGCCCAAGTTTAAATTCAAGCTTTTCAGAATATATATTGGGGGAATTTCCCTAGGACCCCTCTCTAAATCTTCAGATACTTTGCCTGTAACACAAAGACAATTACAAAATATTTTCATAAAGTTTTAAAAGGGATCAAATAAGATGGTGAGTTTTAGAAAAGTCTTAACATGGAGCCTGACATAATTTATTAAATATGGAAATATCAAAAATGACTACTAAATATTTGCTATTTGAAAAATGTAAGTTACTTCTTTATTGCCAAGATCATTTCCAAACTAAATCCGATTGTATCCAATATTTTTTACATTCAGAGGTTCAATCCAAAGTGTGATTTTTTTAAAAACAATGAAATTGTGTTCAAAATAAAGATCCATATGCTGAAAAAAAAAGTGATTAATCATAAAAAAGATATATCACTTGTTGGAAGGATGCTATCAGTATACACATCCATGAGATGGAAACCATCTTAATCATATACAGAATGCTACTATGAAGATATCTAGGGGAAAAATCACATGGTGAACTTGAAGATCATCAAGAAGCATGTATTCTTTGACACGAAGTGAAAAAGTAGGAGAGAAATCCAGAAATGAAATCAGGGCATTGAAGTTTGTGGGCCCAAGAGAGACTCAGGTAAGATTTCAGAGGTGATGCTAACAGATGTTTTCTCTGAGTACTGCTATGAGAGCTCATTGGAGGCCTTTGCATTTAAAAAAAATCATTGACTGCACTATAGGTAACAGACACTTACTGTAAGAAGATAGGAAAAAGAGGTATTTTGCAATAGTCTTGGAAAATGCATTGGAAGTCTTGCTCAATGAATTACTCTAAGTAATACACTACAAGTATTCAATGATGTCTTTTCATTTGACAATTAATACAAATCATCAGGAAATAAAATTTTATAAATGAAAAATTAAAACATAAGACAATAAAGCTCATTTTTGAAAGGCAAATCATGATAGTGATCAGTCATGAAAAATCTAACATTTTGTTCAACAACCTAATTTAATATGTGTTAAGATGGATATTTTGATATTTTCCTTGATTTTGCTATTTCAGAAACATATTAGTAATCATAACTAATTATAATTAAGTGTTAATATAAGAATAGGAAAATGTGTTTCACATGTACATCTTTTCTATCTTTAAACTGACTAAACACATCTAAAAAAGCAAAACATATTAGAGGTAAAACTCTTCACTCTTATTGTCCTTCATATCCTTCCAGATATGAATCAAAATAGAATGCTTGAAGATATACAGCTCTTACAGCTTATGAAGCTTTTTTAATATTCCACCCACAGAAGTTTCTTTTTCCAATGGGTATTGATCAATTCAGACAGTTATTATAGGTCAAAGTTCTGAGCATAAGCTATTGAGTAAAAACACTAAATAAGACATCTATGTCACCACCTTCATATACATACACCTTCAAGATTCAGGGAACATTGCAGAAAAGGGGAAAGAGAGAACATAGGAGAAACAAAATGGGGAAGAATGTTATGGATCACTGTTTTCTAGATATAATATGGCCTTTGTAAATATGAACACACAGAAACTGTTCTTGCCAGCATGAGGTCAGCACAAGCACATACAACCCTGATAAAAATTCAGTGGACCACACATGTGAGAAGATGAAAAGAGGAGGACAAATGCCAGTGAAGAAGGGTTGTATTGGGAAAAGGAGGGGAATAGGATTGGAAATTTTTTTTTTTATTTCAGCTCATACAAACTTATTAGGTACACCAGTTCCCTCCCTCCCTCCTCCTCCCCCTGTACCCCCTGCTCCCCCTCCCCACCTCTCTCCCTCCCCATCCCCCAGTGCCTCCTACCCCAATTCCCAGAGAGTCCTTTCTTGTGCATGACTGATTTTCCTCTGGGCCCTCCTCTCCGATGACGTACAAGGACCCAGTGGCCTTTGCCGAACCCTTTCCCGTGTTCCCCTTAGGTATAGGAACACTGCTGTGGCTGCCAATTCTTTGCCTCCAAGGATCTTGGTGCCTTTAGCAGATGCTAGACTTTGTGAGGTCAACAGTGTGTTGGACAATGCGCAGGGCATGCAAAGTCCAATTATGATTGCTTCAGCCCTAACTAGTATAGAGTATCTTACATATCATTGCTCCTCCCATCCTTATGCTCTTACACTCTTACCGCCCCCTCTTCCGCAAATTTCCCTGAGCTTCAAGATGGGGAGAGACTAAGCTGGCCTAGTTCTAGGTATAGATATAGAGTCTCTGAAGTTCTGGATTGTGGTTTGTTGATTTTCTTTTGCAGTTTTGTTGCTCCTGCAATGCCCTTCACTCCATCCTGGTGGGCATTGTATGTTACCCCCTGGCCAGAGACAAAAAGCTGTTAGAGTCTTGTGATAAAAGCACATTCAAAGGTAGATGTAATAAAAGTGGGAAACCACAGTGAGGGAGGGGTCTATCACCCATTTGCAAAATGGTTACTTTTTATCTGCCAGACTATATGCCCTCCTTTTCTGGTGAGATCATACCCCCTCAGTAGTAAATGATCAGGAACAAAAGTCTGTGAACTTAATCAGATGTCTCATTACTTATTTGGGTCCTTGGTGGAGGCCTATTTTCCCTGCTGTAACATGGTCCCTTCTCTCCTTCTTTCTGGTGTGGCCCTCCTACCCCATCCCTCCTGTTCATAATCCTTGGAATTCCTGTCTCTAGGTGGGCTGGGTGGGTTTGGTACTAGGAGCCACCTATTAGGGAGTACATACGGCGCTTAATTTTCTGGGTCTGGGATACTTCACTTAATACAATTGTTTCTAATGACATCCATTTCCCGGCAAATTCCAGTAATTCATCATTTTTGATGGCTGAGTAGTACTCCATTGTATAGATGTACCACAGTTTCCTTATCCACTCGTCAACTGTTGGACATTTGGGCTGATTCCATGTCTTTGCTATTGTAAACAGTGCTGCTATGAACATGGTCGTGCTTGTGCTATCGAGGTGAACCTCTGCTGTATGGGGGGTTATTCCCAAAAGTGGAATAGCAGGGTCATATGGCATTTCAATCTTTAATTTCTTTAAGAATCTCCAGACGGCTCGCCAGAGTGGCTGTATGAGCCTGCATTCCCACCAGCAATGTAGGAGAGTTCCCCTCTCTCCACATCCTCTCCAGCATTTGTCGTTGTTAGTATTGTGGATTTTTTGCCATCCTGACCGGGGTGAGATTATATCTCAGGGAAGTTTTGATTTGCATTTCCCTGATGGCTAAAGAAGTGGAGCATTTTTTTCAGATATTTGTTAGACATTTTAATTTCATCCCTGGTAAAGTTTCTTTTAAGTTCCAGGGCCCATTTTTTAATTGGGCCATTGGTTTCCTTGGTGTTTAGTTTTCTATGTTCTTTGTGCACTCTGGACAATAGAGCTCTATCAGATATGTGGTTAGTGAAGATTTTCTCCCATTCTGTGGGTTGCCTTTGAGCTCTCGTTACAATCTCTTTATCTGAACAGAAGCTCTTTAATTTCACAAGATCCCAACTGTTGAGAGTTGGTAGCAGTGACTGTGCCATTGGATGTCTGTTTAGGAACTGTTGGCCTAGCCCAATCAGCTCGAGGGAGTTCCCTATCCTTTCAACTATGGTTTTTATAGTCTCTGGCCTGATATCAAGGTCCTTGATCCATTTGAAATTAAGTCTTGTACATGGTGACAAGTACGGGTCCAGCTTTAATCTTCTGCATGTGGAGATCCAGTTTTGCCAGCACCATTTGTTGAAGATGCTGTTCTTTTTCCATTGGATTCTTTGGGCCCCTTTGTCAAAGACCAAATGGCTGTAACTTTGTGGGCTTATATCTGGGTCTTCAATCCTTATCCATTGATCTGTGTGTCTATTTTGGAGCCAATACCAGGCTGTCTTTACAACTATGGATTTGTAGTATAGACCTCCAGCTGTGTTTTTGTTACTCAGGATTGTTTTTGCTATCCTGGGTCTTTTGTGCCTCCATATGAACTTTGAGATTGTTTGGTCAACTTCTTTGAAGAATTGCTTTTGGATTTTGATTGGTATAGCATTGAATCTGTATATTGCCTTTGGTAGGATGGTCATGTTCACGATGTTGATTCTGCCAATCCAGGAACAAGGGAGGTCTTTCCACCTTCTGGTGTCTTCGGCTATTTCTTTCTTTAGGGTTTTAAAGTTTTCATTGTAAAGGTCTTTTACCTCCTTAGTTAGGTTTATACCAAGGTATTTCATTTTTTTAGGGGCTATAGTAAATGGGATTGTTTCTCTCAAGGCTTTTTCACTTCTTTCATTCTGGGCATATAGGAAGGCCTCTGATTTTTGCACATTTATTTTGTATCCTGCCACCCTGCTGAACTTCTCAATTAGTTCCAGGAGCTTCCTGGTGGAGTTTTTGGGATCACTCAGGTATAAGATCATGTCATCTTCAAATAGGGATAGCTTGACTTCTTCCTTGCCGATTTGAATCCCTCTTATGTCCCTTTCTTGTCTTATGGCTTCAGCTAAGACTTCAAGTACAATATTGAATAGAAGTGGTGAGAGTGGACAGCCTTATCTAGTTCCTGATCGAAGTGGGAATGCTTCCAATTGTTCCCCATTGAGCATAATCCTTGCTGTGGGCTTGTTGTATATAGCTTTTATTATATTGATAAAGGTTCCTTCCATTCCTACTGTCTCCAGCGTTTTGATCATAAAAGGCTGTTGGATCTTGTCAAAAGCTTTTTCTGCATCTATCGAGAGTATCATGTGGTCTTGGACTTTGGACTGGTTTACATGATGAATTACATTTATTGATTTGCATATGTTGAACCAACCTTGTGTGCCGGGGATGAAGCCTACTTAGTCCCCATGAATGATCTTTTTAATATGTTTTTGAATCCGATTTGCTAAGACTTTGTTGAGAATCTTTGCGTCTGTGTTCATCAGGGTGATCGGCCTATAGTTTTCTTTTTTAAGCGAATCTTTATTAGGTTTTGGGATTAAAACGATATTAGCTTCATAGAAGGAATTTGGTAGTGTTCCTTCCTTTGCTATTTGATGGAACAGTTTAAGGAGTATTGGTGTTATTAACTCCTTAAATGTCTGTAGAAGTCTGTGCTGAATCCATCTGGTCCAGGACATTTTTTGGTGGGAAGATTCGAGATTACTTCCTCAATTTCCTTATATGTTATAGGACTATTTAAATAATTCACAACTTCCTGATTCAATTTAGGTAAGTTGTGTTTACTTAGAAATTCATCCATCTCTTTTGTGTTGTCAAACTTCACAGAGTATAAGTTTTTGAAATATGATGTTATAATTCTCTGGATTTCTTGGGTATCAGTAGTGATAACTCCATGTTCATTTCTAATTTTGTTAATTTGGGTTTTCTCTCTCTTGCTTTTGGTTAGTTTCGCTAGGGGTGTATCAATCTTATTGATTTTTTCAAAGAACCAGCTTTTTGACTGGTTGATTTTTTCTATCGTTTTCTTAATCTCGATTTCAGATATTTCTCCCCTTATTTTGCTAATCTCCTCTCTTCTACTACTTTTGGGATCAGATTGCTCTAGCTTCTCTAAAGCTTTAAGCCGCATTGTTAAGTTGTTTATTTCTGATGTTTCCATTTTTTTGACGTAGGCATTAAGAGCTGTGAACTTACCTCTTAGAACAGCTTTCATTGTGTCCCAGAGATTTTGGTAAGTTGTATTTTTGTTATCATTCACTTTCAGGAAATCTTGAATTTCCTTTTTAATTTCTTCCTGAATCCAGTTCTCATTCAGCATCATATTGTTAGGTTTCCAGGAGTTATTGTATTTTCTCTTGTTTGATGTGTTGTGGATGTCCAGCTTTAGGCCGTGATGGTCTGATAGGGCACAGGTTAGAATTTCAACTTTCTTGTATATGTGTAGATTCATTTTGTGGCCCAATATGTGATCTATTTTGGAGAAAGTTCCGTGTGCTGCTGAGAAAAATGTGTATTTTTTGGTGTGTGGGTGAAAAGTTTGATAGAGATCTGTAAGGTCCATTTCTTTCAGGGTTTGATTAAGTTCCAAAGTGTCTCTGTTAAGCTTTTGACCTGTTGATCTATCCCATGTTGACAGGACGGTGTTGAAGTCCCCAAGAATTATCGTTTGGGGATTGATTTCTTGCTTTAGACGCTGTAGGGTTTTCTTAATGAATGTGGAGGGGCCCGTATTGGGTGCATATATGTTCAGGATTGTGAGGTCTTCCTGGTGAATTGTGCCTGTGACTAAAATGTAGTATCCATCCGTGTCTCTTATAATTTTCTTTGGTTTGAAATCCACTTTGTCTGATAGCATAATGGCTACCCCTGCCTGTTTTCTGCTTCCATTAGCTTGTAGAATTGTTGACCAGCCTTTTATTTTTAGAGCGTGCCTATCTTTTGTGGTGAGATGGGTTTCCTGCAGGCAGCAGATTGATGGATTGTGATTTTTAATCCATGTTTGTAATCTGTGTCTCTTGATCGGTGAATTAATTCCATTAACATTTAGTGTTATAATGGAGAAACTATTGTTAATTCCAGACATTTATTATGTTTAGTAGCTTTTATAAGTATATTGCTTCTTTTTTAATGATGTTATACTTGCCTTCTGTTCTCCTGGATATGCCTGTTTTTTTCTTCACACTTGAGTATCATTTCTAGCATTTTTTGAAGGCCTGGTTTGGTGGCCATGTATCCCTTAAAGTTGTCTTTGTGCTGGAAAATTTTTCTTTCTCCCTCGATCATGACTGATAGTTTTGCAGGGTAAATCAGCCTGGGTTGACATTTTTGCTCATTCAATACTTGAAGTATGTCTCTCCAAGCTCTTCTTGCTTTTACTGTTTCGACTGAGAAGTCATTTGTTATTTTAATAGGTTTACCTTTAAAAGTGACTTGTTTTTTCTCCCTTGAAGCTCTCAGCACCAGTTCTTTATCTTGAATGTGGAGTGTTTTAACTATTGTTTGCCGGGCGTGCTTCTATTTTGGTCGTATCTGTTTGGGGTGCGGAATGCCTCTTGTATATGGATGGGCCTCTCTTTTTTTAGATGAGGAAAGTTTTCCTTGATGATCGTTTGAAAAATTTCCTCAGGGGTGGTATTTTGAGATTCTTGCTCAGGTATTCCATGAATACGCATGTTAGGCTTCTTCAGGGTGTCCCATATCTCTTGGATATTTCTCTCAACTATCTTTTTGGCTTTAACAACCTCTTCCATTGAGCTGGTTAGTACTCCCACTTTATCTTCAAGGTCTGAAATTCTGTTTTCTGCTTCGTTAGTTCTGTTGGTAAGACTCTCTGTGGCGTTCTGGGTTGAAGATAACTTGTCTTTTAGCTCAGTTTTAAACTCTGCTTGAGTTTGTTTTAACTGCTCTATGCCACTTTTTGTTTCTTGCACTGTTTTCTCAACTCCTCCAGATGTCTGTTGTGTTCCTCTTCAAAGCGATTGATTCGATTTTTTAATTCCTCCCTGATTTCCTCTTTCATAGTATTGAACATGGTAATGATCATATTTTGAAAGTCTTTATCCTGGGTGGGGCTTTCTTGGCCTTTTTCCGTGGGTTTGTTCTTATTGGAGTCTAACATTATGGGATTAATTTCTTCAGTGGGAAATTTGTTTACTTGATTGTTGCTTCTCATCGATTTGCACTTTGACTTTGGCATTGTCATTTTAACTCTTCAGATCTCTCATTTTCACTAAACTGAATTATTTGGCCTGTGGTCCTGGTGGGCGGGGCGGGCGGAGACTTACCTAGGTCGTGGGGTGAGGCCCGGCTGGACCTTGCGCGCGTCCCGACCGGCGGAGCGGGTTTAGGGTGCAAAAGGGGGGATGGGGACGACGGCGTGGAGCTATTTAACCCGAGGGCAGCTGGGGCGGGGCCCGGGCGCAGGGGGAGGTCCTCCTGGTCCCTGGGTCCCGCGCGCGGCTCCGGCTGGATGGTGGGAGGCGGAGCCGGGTCCCTGTGGGCCGACCTGGGGGTCCTGGTGGGCGGTGCGCGGGGGGGGGGGGGGGGGGTACTCACCAGCTAGGGCGCGGCTTGGACGCCCGGCTGGACCGCACGCGCGCGCGCGTCCCGACCGGCGGAGCGGGTTAGGGTGCAAAAGGGGGAGGATTGGAAATTAAGATGCTTAAATATCATAAATTTATTATATTCATGCGTGAACCACTTAAAGAGTAAACCATAAAAAGAGAGATTGTTTGATTTCTGTCTTTTCTATTTGTATGCCTCCACTCAAATCCTATTCTTCAGTTGCACCAATTAAAATTCTGAGAAATATACTTTAAAAATCATCATAAGATTTGGTTTGTCGATGATCCATCATTAGCCAGGAATAGTCACAGGACTCTTGACCCCCTTCCCCAAAATCTATTGACAGACAGGGGTTGCTAAGGAAGGGGAGTTATTTCTGTAGTACAGTTAAGAGTTTCTTGTCCACGTTTTACTTAATAATGTCCAACTATGCCATACAAGCAACCATTTAAACTCAATGGGCCACAATAGATAATTAATAAAATTCATGAGATTTAAAGGGGACTACGTGGCAAGAAGGTATTTGTTTGGAATTGGGGATACAGATTTAAAAAAAAAAGCTGTGAAAATAACCAAAATGAATTCTATTAATATATGAAAATGTCATGGAATAAATAAATAACTAAAATCTCACAAATTCAATTAAAATATAGCAAATAATGGAATTATTAAAAATACACACACACACACATATATGTGTGTACTTGAGTATGTGTACACACAACACATCCAATATAGGCTTTACAGAGAAGTGTATTCATAATATTTCATATGATTCTCTATAATAACCTTATCACTAATATAAAATGAGGGAGGAAACACTGTAAAAAATAATGTTTTCTTTCATTGCTATACTTTAGGTAATGGAAATATACTTGCTGCATTTGGAATCACTGCTGAGACGACTCCAGGAGTCAATAGTTCCATATGGATTTAAAAGGAGAATTTGTATAATTTGATAGTGTGAGGATTTCTTGTTGCTGAAATTTTCTGGAAAGAATTACAAGAAAACATCATTCTTAATGAAATATGCCAATTCATTTCACGTCTGCTCATGCAAGACTATTAGCAAAGCAAAAAGCCACATTGACATGTTTCATATTTGCGTGTGTTCTTTCATGCTGAGCTCTTTGAATGTGAACAAATGTTGTCTAACACTTATTGTTTACTGCATAAATAAAACTGGATTTCTTACCTTATTCTTCATTCTACAATGTGAAAGGGTATCCAAATGATAGAGGGAAAGGATTCTAAAGCATAATGATGAAAGGTTAAACTCAGTTGGAAAACATTAAATTAAGGCTATGTAATTTCTCCTATATTGCTAAATAAATATTATGTAAAATCAGGAAAAGAATATTCCCAAATGAGTAATAATGTTGGTGACTCATATATAAATGCCACATTGTTTGGAAAATATTTCAGAACTTTAAATTATTTTGCTTAATTCATAGGCATAGTGAAATTCAGTTGGGAGCTGGTCATAGTGTCTTGAAATTGATTAAATATTTTATAAGAAGAGAGATTATGTTTATAAAAATGTTGACATATGAATGGTTGACCAAGGAATTCAGAAAAAGGAACACACACACACACACACACACACACACACACACACACACAAACCATTTTCAATGAAAGAGTAGACTCATATAGACTTCAACTTTTCACTTCAGTACCATTCAGGGTAATGATTTGAGTGATTTATATAACTTCCTCATATCTTAAAGCTATTCAGAAAGCTATTACCTTGACATTCATGCCACTATTACACTGATGATGACTACCTCTTGTCATGGTGATTGTTATTTCTACTTGCAGACTTCAGAGGTTGATGGGACCTTTGATTGCTTTCCTTCCTTAGTAATTTCTTTAATAGGCAATGGCCAGTTTTAGCTCATGCTTTTTGTTCATGTCTTGTGATCGATGTGTGTTGTGTTTTCATAATAGGGTCTCGCTGTCAGTTTCTGAAGGTCAACCAAAAACAATGAAAAAGAATCTATATTGTTTTGAGGGACCTTTGAAACTTCTTTGACTTTCATGATTTGAAATTTATCCCCCAAAGTTTCATGTGTTTGGAAAAATCACAGCACCTTTGAGAGGTGGAGACTTGTTTGAGGAGATGGTCACAACGGTGGGCCTTGAGGTGGATTAGTCACACCTTATCTCTTTTTTGTAGCAAGAAGTCTTGCAGCTCTCATCCTTGTGGATGGGTGTAATGTAGCTTGTCTCCAGCTTGTGCTAGCCAGCTGCATCCACCATGATTGTAAGCTGAATAAGTCTCCTTTTCTCGCTTCAATTGTTTGACTTTGGGTGTTCTCTCACATTAATAGGACAGTAGCCAATGCACTGAAGAACACTTCGAGTAATCTAAAAGTATCATATACCCATTACTTCTGTAACTGTTTAATTGCCTCTGGGTTATAGGTAGAACATGCCACAGCATTCTTTGTTTTGTCCTATCTTCCTCTCTCTGTGTTTTCTGTACAGGAATTGTCCAGTGGTAAGTCAGACATTATCTTCTGAACATGACAGAAGAGTTGTGATATATAAGATTTAATGACAGATATGTATGTTCACAAATGAATTATGTTGGATCTGTTTGAACATCTTAATCACCATGAAAGATCTCAAGAAGATCTGATCTCTCTTAGAAACTAATGAGGACTCAAAGCATTGGAAATGAAAAAGAGAATGCTTTACTCAATTATATGCCTACTGATCTATGATACTTGCTACAACACATAGCATATCAAACGTATGTCTATTTAATGCTAAAAGAAACAATATTATCTGTACAGTATGCTTAAAGGTAGGAAAAGATTGTTTATGATGTTTATGAAGCACCTGAGAATGTTCTGATTTATGGTTATCAAGAAAAATAACATCTATCAATGTTAATTAAGTCAAGGTTGAGGAAATGATTGGCTAAAAGAAAAACACATAAATCTTATTTCTTCAACTCATCTTCTTTGCAATATTGATTCATAATCTCAACCCCATTTCATGAATAAATTTTCAGATTGTTTAGGTACAATTAATACAAAAAAACAAATTAAAAGTATATCATTCTTTTTTGAGAAAAAAGGAAAACTGATTCATAATTGTGGAATGGCTGTGAAATATCAAATACAGGAATTATTCTCACGAATCCTTTGAATGACTCCTAAAAATTATAAGTCCTCTCTCTCCTTCTGTCTTTAAACTATCTTTCTTAAGGAATCACAATGTCAGAAGATAATGACAATTTGATGAAAACAGTGTGTTTACATTTTAATATTCAAAGGTAACTTGGAGATTTCCTCAGTTTAAATTGATTATTAATCACAGATTAATTCCTATACCTTACTGAATTACCATTTCATGACCAGGTTTGATAAATGGTTGAATCTTTCTGGCATAATGGCAACAAACAATTCAGAACATAATTTCAAAGATTCCTAGTAGATTTGTTGAAGGGAGAGGAAAAAAATGCAGCTCAAACTCTTACTAAGTTATTAGTGAATTCTGTGTGGATTAAATGGAGGAAACATTCCTTTCAACTTTTGATTCTTCTCCCTTGGCACATCTCATCCAGTCATGTAAGTTTAGTTGGTTAAAAGAAAAAAAAAGAAAAAAAGAAAGGGAAAACTTTGGCATGACTCATACAGTGTGCTCTAGTGACTAGTGGTAGAAGTTTGAGTTACAGAAGATTCCTTTCCTCTTAATTTCCCTTATTATGCTCCAATCCTCACACTGAGATTGCTGCTATGCCACAATTTTTCCTGGTAGTATGATTCTTCTTTCTTCATGAGAAAAGTTTGTTTCCTCTCACCTGAATGTCTAGAGCCTCATTTTTAAGTCTAACATTTCTGTTTCATTAAGGTGCTTTCTCACTTCTTCTTCCACTGACATTCAGTCTGGTGGGAAAGTAGACTTCATTTTGCTTTGATTTTGAGCAAACTAGCAGGGCAAACACAGTAAGAATTATTTGTTATTTGCTTAACGCATGAACTTCCAAAGTACCTGTATGTTGGTAGTAGATCTAATCTTCATCTAATGGAAAAAAGAAAATTGAAAATGGTCTTGCAATATACCAATGTTGGAGAAGGGTAAATATTTTTTATAGCTTATTCTCTCTGTTAAATTTCAAGGCCCTTTTTCAGATAGTAGTCTCATCTTTCTTATGCAATTCCAAGCATTGCTGGTAGTACAGAGCACCCTGCTCCTGTGGGATCTTATCTTGTTGAGGGTCCTATCATCTCTTCAGTGGAAGCAAGCATAAACATGCCTACAATGGCTTTCTTTTTATAACATGCCTACAATGGTTTTGCTTTTACCTTTTGCTTGTGTGTCATACCTTGTAGGAGGAACATGACCAGGCAGGCCTGTATTGTCTAATAGGCTGTGTATGTACAAATACAACTTCCCCAAACTAGAACCTGAAAACATTCCTGGTGCTGATGTCAACTGCCTGACTGAGAGGACCAACCCTGACAGGACAATGCAGCCAAAGCTCCCACAGGAACTTATAGGATGTTGAGTGGGGGTACATAGGCAAGCCCAATATTTTCAATAAAGGAGCTTGGGAGCCTGGGAGCCTGGGAGCCTGCTTTGCCACTTGCCTGACTCCTAGAGTCTGTGTCATTGACTTTGCACCTCTTACCTCATCCCCAAGGATCTCCAGCGGGTGCCTGAGACTGCAACAATGGCTAATGATGTTATATAAGGAGGTTTACTTTTTAATCTCTCCACAAAACAAAAAAGTCCTTGTTGTATTGTTTTACTGCAAAAACAAAGACAAATGCCTTAATGAAAACAAGGCATAGAAATAGTCACATACGCAACATGCAATTTAAAAGAATTATGATAGTAGAACAAGCTGCCAAATGAATTTTTAGGGGAAAAATTCCTTCAAATGAAATTTTTAGAAATCACTTTTTGAGAAGTTACACAGTTATCTTCAAGAGAGTCAACAGTAAGCTTTATAGCTATCATGCAACTTGTATCTTGGTTGCTGTTTTTCAGTAACTGATTAAATTTATATCCTGTGTGGATCATTCTCTTTTTCATGTTGTTCAGAAATGTATAACTCCAGAACATAATGGTTAAGCAACAGCAATTTATTCTGATGCAAACACCTTTAAAGGTTCCAATAAATAAATAAAATATATATCAAAAAGCATAACCAAGCTATTTTCTTCCCAAAAGTAACATAAGATAGCGTCTACGCCTGATTTCTTTGGTATCCGTGAGACCTGATGGCAATGGCAAATTGGTCATATGCTGAAGCATTTAAAAGGTAAGGAAGTTAATTAGGATTATATGATTTCATTGAATTTTATGAAACATTATTAAATGTGAGATCATAAGAAAGAGAAAAGTAATGCCAGTTGTTTAAAGTACTATTTAGATATATTAGATAAGTGAAGGAAAATATATGTGTGTATGAAACACAGCATCATGTACCCTAGTAAAAACATATAAAACTGAATGTAACTTACAATGTGAAAGGATTTTATTAAAATGTGTGCAGTATCTTCTTTTCTAGCTAAAAATGATACAATCTCCAACAAAACAAATTGTAAGTCAAAAGTTTAGAATTCAGAAGTACTCAGCCCTTGTTTCCGCTGATATGCTGGTGACAGAAATAGTGACAAGCCCAAATGATGAGGATGCTTTTGTGATGCAAATGTCTCCATAGGGAGAGGACCACAGTCACCAAGAGTGTCTTTCACAGGTCAGCCTCTTTCAGTAGCAATGTGCTCTAATGAGATCAACTGCATCTTTGCTCTTGTCTGGACAGCGTTATTGCAGTGTATCATAGATTGATGGATTTGGGATCTCTGCTTACTCTCTTCATCATTGCCTAACAAGCCTGGACCATGTATATAGATTTCAATATTTTATGATGGGCCAAATGAGGGCAACTATTCTGTGATTTAGTTCATTATGTTTCAAGGTATAAATTTTGCTAGTTTTTGTTTGCTAAAGAAAATATGGGTCACACTTCAGAAGCAACCACATTCATAGTATGACGTGTATGAATATATCACATTTGTTCAGTGAATTTGTCTGTGGAGCCTCAGTCGTACACAATACATTTTTACATTTATATGCAGGATGATGGTTATCATGTTATATAATTACTGATAAAGGTTCTCTTGACTAGCTTCAGATGTCCTTTAGATATATGATGTATGATCATAAATCAATTAATGATTTTCATGAATTATGTGGGAATAAAGAAGTCTTTGGGCTATAGCACACATTCAATGTATTGTTAGTCCACATAACTAAATACAGCTCAGGAGAAGTCATACTTTTGAGTTGAGAGAGATTTTTGTTCCAGGCTCACAGAGCCCAAACTTCAATGGTACCAGTCTGGAGAGAAAGAGAGAGAGAGAGAGAGAGAAAGAGAGAGAGAGAGAGTGAGAGAGAGAGAGAAAGAGAGAGAGAGAGAGAGAAAGAGAGAGAGAGAGAGATAATAAAACTGAGAAGCATGAAAAAGGAAGCCCCCTCTGTTCTAACCCATTTTCATCTGGAAAGAGCTTGCTGTTAACCATTCTGCTTTTGTCTGTAATGTTTCCATGTTCCTGTTGGTATTAATTTATAAATGTAGATCATTCACCAAGTAATGTGGTTTCATTGGAAACCACTGTACATACACTAAATCTTATGATCAAGTATTCATTTATTATCAAATAATTATGAAAACGCACAAAGAAAACAGTTATTTAAGATATTTGTACTGTCAAATTCATGAGTAGCTATTGAAACCAGCTCTTTAAGATGCAATATACTGAATTTTTTCTTTGTTATGATGTATTTTTTAAAAGGATTACTTACATCATTTCCCATGATTAATGAATATTAGTAAAAGTTAAGCTCGTAATATTAGCAAATGTCTCCTCAATCATATGAGTATTGCAGTTTTTTTACATGAGCAAACTGGTAAATGGACAAGTGACTTTCAAATACAATTCATCACCTAACCACTTGTACACCAAAAATTCCACAGTACATATTTCAAGAAATGCTTACCAAGTAATGTAAAAATATTCATTTGAAACCTACTGTGCATACACTAAATCTTATGATCAAGTATTCATTTATTATCAAATAATTATGAAAACATACACAAAGAAAGAAAACAGTTATTTAAGATATTTGTACTGACAATGATGCAATTACATGCCATTTACACAGAGCAATTTTATGGGAGAATTTATAAAATTTCCCATTCCTATGATTTTTTTAAAAAAATGGTCACTGGGTATATGTTTCTTCCTTTCTTCCTTTTTCCTTATTTTCTTCTTCCCTCCCTCCTTTTCTCCCTCCCTCCTTCTTCCTTTCCTCCCTCCTTTCCTTCCTTCCCTCTTCCTCCCTGACTCCCTTCCTTTGTGCCTTCCCTATATCTCACACTTTCACCAATTGTGTGTATTTGAATTACATTGTTCCTTTGCTTCCTTCTTTAACAATGCATCTCAAGTCAGTATTCTATTCTTAGAGACCAGACTACAACACTAGGGTTATTAGTGACAATAAAAAAACAAGTGAACACAAACAAGCTTAAGCTCTATTAGGTCCACAAGGAAAAATCATTGGCATGGAAAAGAACAAAGTTACAGAGGAATGAGGTTTTATGTTCTAACTTATACACAAAGGAGAATAAAGAGCAAGCAAGTTGTAGTCACAAGTTGATGCCAACAAGATGAAAAGTAAACTACAACATAAAGACAATAGACTAGATAGCAAAACAAAGCAAATTTTGCCTCATTGAAATAAATATTTCTACTTATCATATAAATGTTCATTAAGTTTTTGTAAAGAAGCAAAATGTAAGTTTAATTTTTTTCTAAGAATCTCACATGGTCATGAAAAGATGTATTTGTTTTCTTTTTCAAGTATTAACAATGACCTTTGGGAAATCTCAGTTGATCACACAATATATTTTTGTATTACTCAACTTTACCATTGTTCTGAATATTTTTCATTCATTCCAAAGTATCTCCACCCCTTACCTTTTAATATCTCTTCTTTATTAAAGTAAGTTAGGAATGTATACATATGCTATTATCAAAACAATCTATAAAATTAAGCTCAGATTTATTGTTTTATCTCTTCATATTTGAGGTATAAATCTATACATAATGATCATGAAGAACATCTATTCATTTGTATCATTTTCACAAACAAAATTAGCTCAAATTGGTATAGAAGAAAGCAAGACTAATTTTGTGAATAGAAGAATTAATATTTAATAGTTCTAAAACATTAAATGAGGTCAAAATGAAGGAGAGAATAGTTTAGAATATATTTCAGCTCTCAGATTGTGTCATGACCATTCTAGCTCCAAAAACTCGTGACCAACTGTTCTTTGTTTTGTATTCAAGTTGTCAGAAATCTCCTTTTGATTTGGGTACTTTGCTTCAGTTTTTACCCATTTGCTACTCTCTACTTAAACGGTTTCTCTATTTCCTGTATGTATATCTTATTCTCAAACATGCAATGAATGGTTTTTTATGAGGAAGAGCCCTTTTTATTGAGCCACCTGTATACTACCTTTAGATGCTTAGCATATTCCTTTCTCCACTCTGAATAAATAGCATTATGTACATATGACTACATAATGCTTTATCCTTATGACCTACCTTTTAATTTGTCATGATTCTTCTTACAGTCTAATTTTAAATAACTAGTTTTTTATTTTATGAAAAATCAACACAGGGAATCTAAAAAATAAGGAAAAGTTGCAGGAAAAGTTTCTGATTTGGATTTTTCTAGATTGGTCTCTTGATATAATTAATAAAATACATATAAATATAGGTCCATCAGGAGAAATGTGAAAAAGAGTTTTTGTTATTTGCTATATTAAATGTTGTTCATTCTTTACATGAGATAATTTTGTATTCCTAGATTACTGTGTGAAGGGCACACTCTATTTTAGACTGTCTTAGTTTGAACAGCTAAGACACTGTACACTAATAATCATATTTATGATTGTTGTATACCTCTTTGCAGTCCTTCAGGTTGTTCAACTAAAAAAATTGACAGTAAAGTTAAGTCAGTACATGAAATTTTAATTATTACTTTCTACTCTATTCATTGTCATATAGACAAGCCTGATTTGATATGCCCCAACATTGCTTATAGATGTTGCAGTCAAAAAGTAGATAAAAATATATAATCAGACTCAGTTTGAGCTAAACTATAGAGACTTCCTTATTCATTAATACACATAAAACCTAAAACAGACACAGATAAACAAATATTAGCAATCAAATAAAAAGGATAGGCATGAACTAGATATACAATGAAACATAGTAATATTTTTCCCAAAGAGAGGCTGATGAGGGTACCAAAGCACAACTCTGCATAACTATGATGAGTGTCCTTGCTACTGGAAACCTGAAATCAAGGAAAGAAGAAGGCTTGAAGAGGAAAGAATCCTTTCCAGTGATTGTGTTTGATAATCTGATCCACTCACCTATCAGCCCTCAGTGTAGTGAAAGCTGGGATGTGTTTTCTCTCATGGAAAAGTTTATGAGGAAGCACATCATGGTGACAGCTGCCCAATGACCCTCTGATGATTCCTCTTGAGATGCTGTCTGGTATCATGACTTTATACCACATTTCAAGCCTCTAAAATTCATTCAGCAAATGTATTTAGATGCTCATTTCCCAGTCCAAATCATGACCAATGTAAATCCCCAACATGTTATATAGCATTAATGTCTTGATATCAGACATTCAGATGAATTTTTAATCTTCCTTAATGTCAAATTAAAAAAAACTTAAAAAACTAGAGACTAGAATTTGAATTATGAGTAAAATTCCCACAGAGATTTCATACATTTTTCAAAGATTGAAGGAAGCCAAATCTCACATGTTCCATTGATGTAGAGGTGAGTCTTAGTTCTTTCAACAAATCATAAAAAAGTTACCCAAATTTCCAAGTAATTTCATCTATCTCATTTAAAATTTTTATAAGAACTATGTATTTTGGAGGAGAATACTATGGGATGGGGTTAAAAATAGTGGAAAAAATGCATTAATACCCAATTGGTCTCAATCCTACCAAATAGTTCATGAACCAGTCTGCAAAAGAGTCATCTAAGGCATGTCACATTGGCAATTAGAAACAAATATTATTTCAGGAAAAACATCACTTTTAACTGAAGAATAAAGATTGATAGTAGGAGTTATTTTGTATTCAACATTTTCCAGATTATCTTCTTGATGTAAATAAATAAAATAAATGTGAATGCAGGTTCATCTTGAAGATGTCCGTCAATAAGTTGAAAATCTCCAAATGTTGACGTTGTTGTAACTAGGGATATAACATGTGACAGTGACCTCAATAATCCTTATATCTTATAAAAATAGAATTTATCATAGGATCTAAGTAAAATACATATTGTAAAATCTTTGTCGTAGCCTGGTCATGCTTTCTACTGTAGTACATCGGGGAGGTATAGGCCAGGTGATCCCCCAATTTCTTTCACTATTAAGAATTAATTGTCAACAACACCATCATACCCTGTACTATACACAAATGCTATGAAATTCCTTTTTAAAAAATATTATTTCTTTAAGTATTTTCTGTTTTCAAAAGTTGTACTTTTTCTTCCCAACTTTATTCTTGATTTGATTAGCTAACAGCTTCTTTTTAAATTACATCTGCTTTTCTCAACCAAGTATTAAAACAAAGTGGAATGAAGGAACTAGAAATTATCTATCAATGTTTGTCACGTAGATTCACCAAAGCCTGGGGATCTGTCAAGGAGGCCTCTCTGGAGGTTATTATGAAAGCAATGCCTTGGTTGGAAGTTCATTCCTGAGACATTGACTGGAGATTTTCTTCATAGCGTTACCATGTGGGTGGCCATCTTGGGCATCACTAAGCATTACTTGGCTTCCTAATAAGAATGCATTATGGAGGCGAGAAATAGGGAGAGAGGTAAAGGGATAGGGAAAGGGATAAAGAGGAGAAACCTATGATTAAAACCAAGAGACTTAGGAGGTATTGTTTAGGAGGAGCAATGAAATAGAATATAATTGTGTTTTCACTAGAAATTGTAGCAGAAGTAATTATGATGTGAATGAAAATGAAATTGCATTGTAACTTGCTGTATGCATAGCTTGCTCTGAATTTTTGACAAAGTAGATGAGAAAAATCACAAGCATTCCTACTTATCCCACCATACCATGAAAAAGTGAGAGGAAATACAGTGATAACAACTGTAATTCTCTCAAATTTATAAAAATTGTATTTTTGTCTGTATTTCTATTTTCAATATTTTGTAGGTAAACATATTATATTCAAAGAAAATAGTATATAATGTTTGAAATTTTAATGAACAACTCTTTTCATGTGGTATAATACTTTTGTAATGTACACCTGAATAATTTTGAATCATAGCACTAGACTGTAAGTGAGGCACTCACTGTCTGAGAACAAAAATGATTCCAAGATGCTAAACTAGCCTTTTAGATAAAGTTCTAAGTTCAGATCACTGTTTCTGAATTTCACTTACCCTGTTTTTCTTTACTTTTGCACGAGAGTTTCTTAAGGAATATCTTTAACTACACTTTCTTTTTTTATTATTATTTAAAAAGTTTCATGTTTATTTAGCTTTTTGACTCTGTGCTTGTACCTTCAATACTTTCACGACAATTTTCTCCTCCTCAATAAGGAAAGTGCGCTTGATCCTGTCACGGACACACTTAGCACACATGGACCTCCCATAGGCCTTGCTGACATGTTTTTTGTTTTAGACAATCTCATAAGGACTTTAGGTCTCACAGCACGAACCCCTCGAAGAGGGCCTGGACACACTCCACATGCAGACGTGGGTGCTTTCCCGACCTTCTTAGTATAAAGGTAAACAATCCTATTACCAGGGGTCCGGGACAGCCTAGTTTTGTTAGAGGCTGTGTTGTAGGAAAGCCTACGATGGTATGTCAAGCACTGGACCATTCTGAATGTCTCTAGGCAATGTCCCCCTTTAACTACACTTTCTATATATTTTTATACATTATCTTTTATCTTCTTTAGAGGTTCATTCAATTTTTTCCCACAGTTTATCTTTTTTCCTAATCATACAAGCTCAACAAGTACCCCCATCCTCTCCCACCCTTCTCCTTTCCCCAGTCATCACCCCCTTCCTCCCATAAAGTCACCCCTCTTCCTCCCTCTCCCTTTAGTACCTCCCCATTCCTCCATTCCATTCCCTGGAGATTTTTGTGTGAATGCCAAACCTGCCTCTAAGTCCTCCATTCTAGTGAGGGTTCAGGACGTAGTGGCATAGCCCAGAGCCCAACGGGCTCCCTGTTAATATGGGAACTCCACTGAGCATAATCCTTGCTGTGGGCTTCTTGTATACAGCTTTTATTATATTGATAAAGGTTCCTTCCATTCCTACTGTCTCTAGCGTTTTGATCATAAAAGGCTGTTGGATCTTGTCAAAAGCTTTTTCTGCATCTATCGAGAGTATCATGTGGTCTTGGACTTTGGACTAGTTTACATGATGAATTACATTTATTGATTTGCGTATGTTGAACCAACCTTGTGTTCCAGGGATGAAGCCTACTTGGTCCCCGTAAATGATCTTTTTAATATGTTTTTGAATCCGATTTGCTAAGACTTTGTTGAGAATCTTTGTGTCTGTGTTCATCAGAGAGACCGGCCTATAGTTTTTTTTTTAAGTGAATCTTTATTAGGTTTTGGGATTAAAACGATATTAGCTTCATAGAAGGAATTTGGTACTGTTCCTTCCTTTGCTATTTGATGGAACAGTTTAAAGAGTATTGATGTTATTAACTCCTTAAATGTCTAGTAGAACTCTGTGCTGAATCCATCTGGTTCAGGACATTTTTTGGTGGGAAGATTTGAGATTACTTCTTCAATTTCCTTATATGTTATAGGACTATTTAAATAATTCACAACTTCCTGATTCAATTTAGGTAAGTTGTGTTTACTTAGAAATTCACCCATCTCTTTCGTGTTGTCAAACTTCACAGAAATATGATGTTATAATTCTCTGGATTTCTTGGGTATCAGTAGTGATAACTCCATGTTCATTTCTGATTTTGTTAATTTGGGTTTTCTCTCTCTTGCTTTTGGCTAATTTAGCTAGGGGTGTATCAATCTTATTGATTTTTTCAAAGAACCAGCTTTTTGACTGGTCGATTTTTTTCTATTGTTTTCTTAATCTCGATTTCAGATATTTCTCCCCTTCTTTTGCTAATCTCCTCTCTTCTACTACTTTTGGGGTCAGATTGCTCTAGTTTCTCTAAAGCTTTATGCTGCATTGTTAAATTGTTTATTTCTGATGTTTCCATTTTTTTGATGTAGGCATTAAGAGCTATGAACTTACCTCTTAGAACAGCTTTCATTGTGTCCCAGAGATTTTGGTAAGTTGTATTTTCGTTATCATTAACTTGCAGGAAATCTTGAATTTCCTTTTTAATTTCCTCCTGAATCCAGTTCTCATTCAGTATCATATTGTTAAGTTTCCAGGAGTTTGTGCATTTTCTCTTGTGTGTTGTGTTGTGGATGTCCAGCTTTAGGCCATGGTGGTCTGACAGGGCACAGGTTAGAATTTCAACTTTTTTGTACATGTGCAGATTCGTTTTGTGGCCCAGTATGTGATCTATTTTGGAGAAAGTTCTGTGTGCTGCGGAGACAAATGTGTATTCTTTGGTGCGTGGGTGAAAAGTTCGATAGAGATCTGTAAGGTCCATTTCTTTAAGGGTTTGATTAAGGTCCAAATTGTCTCTGTTAAGCTTTTGACCTGTTGATCTATCCCATGTTGAGAGGGCGGTGTTGAAGTCCCCAAGAATTATCGTTTGGGGGTTGATTTCTTGCTTTAGACGCTGTAGGGTTTTCTTAATGAATGTGGAGGGGCCCGTATTGGGTGCATATATATTCAGTATTGTGAAGTCTTCCTGGTGAATTGTACCTGTGACTAAAATGTAGTATCCATCCATGTCTCTTATAATTTTCTTTGGTTTGAAGTCCACTTTGTCTGATATCATAATGGCTACCCCTGCCTGTTTTCTGCTTCCATTACCTTGTTGTCTCTGGCCAGGGGGTAACATACAATGCCTACCAGGATGGAGTGAAGGGCATTGCAGGAGCAGCAAAACTGCAAAAGAAAATCAACAAACCACAATCCAGAACTTCAGAGACTCTATATCAACCACCTAGAACTAGGCCAGACTAATCTCTCCCCATCCTGAAGCTCAGGGAAATTTGAGCAAGAGGGGGCGGTAAGAGTGTAAGAGCAAAAGGATGGGAGGAGCAATGATATGTAAGATACTCCACACAAGTTAGGGCTGAAGCAATCATAATTGGACTTTACATGCCCTGCGCATTGTCAAACACACTATTGACCTCACAAAGTCTAGCATCTGCTAAAGGCACCAAGATCCTTGGAGGCAAGGGATTGGCAGCCACAACAGTGTTCCTATACCTAAGGGGAACACGGGAAAGGGTTCAGGGAAAGGCCACTGGCTCCTTGTACGTCATCGGAGAGGAGGGCCCAGAGGAAAATCAGGCATGCACAAGAAAGGACTCTCTGGGAATTGGGGGGGAGGCACTGGGGAATGGGGTGGGGAGCGGGAGCAGGGGGTACGGGGGAGGAGGAGGGAGGGAGGGAACTGGTGTACCTATTAAGTTTGTATAAGCTGAAATAATAATAAAAATGTATTAATAAAAATATGGGAACTCTATTATGACTGTTAATCTCTTGCCTCTAAAGATCCTATTGCCTGGAGCCTTCTCCCCTGTGATTCATTCTAGACTTTGGGGGTCTTTGACATGTCGGCCACTGTGCAAATCATTTTGATAGCACATCATAACCTGCCTCTAAATTCCTTACTTTAAAAATCCTCATGCTAATGGATATATCTGTAAATGTAAGTGTGAATTTGATTTCTGCTTATGTTCATTTTATTTTTTATTTTTGAGCAACCTGAAGATCTCCTGATTTAGTACTTTATTTTTTTCCTAATCATACATGTCATGTCCTCCATGAAATAACTCTTGTTTTGCTTCAGGAGACTTCTTTAGCTGTCCTCTATTTATCATTTACGTGTTTCTTCTGTCACATACAATATTACCAAATAATGTGCAAAAGTATTACAATAAATATTGCAATCTAGATGTTTTTAAGCTCAGAGGCCCTTCCTAGTCTGACCTAAATCCAAATATTAATAATTTCTTTTAATGGTCAATGCACAGCATAAGAAATTAAGGTTCAGTTCATCTAGGTATTAATATTGGAATATGTACATGATGAATGTTTTCATTATGCCTACAAAATGAGGATGACAGTTCTCTCTTCCTACAATTACATTGTTGACATACTTTTGCTAATTTAGGAGAAAATATACACATTGTACAGCATTTTTTGTATACTGTTTATGTTCTCCTGAACATAAACATCTTCATCTTCACATCATTTTGTTACAAACTAGTGACTATTCTACATTCAAATCTCTTTGGTTTCTATTGGAAGTTAATTTTGTTTCTGATAAAAAGAAACAAGCCTTCTTCATCACCTATCTTTATATACAAGCAAGCATTTTTGTCAGTGTGATCAGTAATTTTTATTGATAATATAAATGTGATTTTCTGCATACATTTCTTCTTACTGCATGTCACTTTTTTGTGTAATATACTCTTGCTAATATTTGGCCCTCGAAAATTTAAATAACATCATAATACTTGGAAATCTAGTGTTGGGTTGGTACTTAAAAAATTCTTTCTCTGAAACTTATGAAAATCATATGTAATACATCAGCATTTGGGGTAAGAATCAATCATAAATTCATTATCTAAAGGCTCTCATTCCTGGTTTCATGAATTGGAAATGTTTTATGAAGTCACTGTCTTAATGATCCACAAGAATTACATTTGACTTCTACAAAATTTGTATTTTTCATTTTAAAGGGCATTAATAAATGACAAATCCATATTCACTTAGTTCAGTGACATGTTGATAACTTCCAAGTTCTCTTCTGTACTTGCTAATTATTATGTGAAAATAACTATTATTGTTCATTTGGATAGTTATATGTATATTTTATTTCATTTTATATATAGTATAAATTAGCCAAGTAAAATCTGCTCTTTCCATCTATTAAAAAAAATCACATGTCATTCTTTGGAAAAGGAAGATGCCACAGGTTTTATGTCATTTACATTTAATTATCCATTGCATAAACAATTTTAGTTTTGTTTGCTCCAAAATGCAATTAGTATTATTTGATATTATTCTTTGATATGGTTAATATTCAGTTAAATGAGTACAATTTGAGTAAATTCAATAATCTTCACTATGTAATAAACATCATCCAAGTTAGTCATGAGAGGCTAACCTTTCTTGTTTAGAAGGATTTTCCTAGCAGATTTAAAACTTTATGGGCCAAAACCTTCTCTGAGATGCAGATGCAGGGCTCTTAGGTTCTGACAGTCTCCAAATTCTATGTGATCCTATTTCTAACAACAACAACAGCAGTAGCAACAACAGAAAAAAAAATCTTAATCTGCCCCTCTTCTCTCTCACTCTCTCACTCTCACTCTCACTCTCACTCTCACTCTCACTCTCTGTCTCTGTCTTTGTCCGTGTGTGTGTGTGTGTGTGTGTGTGTGTGTGTGTGTGTGTGTGTGTGTCTCCTTCCCCTCCAGCCAATGCAGCCATATTTAATAGAGATGTTGGTCCTGGCAGAAAGTGTGATTACAGATGTGGATCTATAATCACAGCAGGAGAGACAGAGTCAGAGGGTTACTGTGAATTCAAAATTGCCTGGATTGTTAAGTGGTCAAAATGGGCTATAATGGATGAAAGGAGAAGAGGAGAAGGATATGAGGATGTGAAGTGGAAGAGCAGGGAAGTGGGGAAAGAGGGGATCAAGACAAAAATATAAACCTAGTTTGCTTGCAAATAAATAATCAATAAAAAATAA
The DNA here is from genome assembly GCA_023101885.1 of Typhlomys cinereus. Classification (NCBI taxonomy): domain Eukaryota; kingdom Metazoa; phylum Chordata; class Mammalia; order Rodentia; family Platacanthomyidae; genus Typhlomys; species Typhlomys cinereus. The sequence continues at coordinate 2,991,604 of JALPQD010000208.1, read as the reverse complement.
AAATGTAATTTAAGAAAAAACATACTTCAGTACAATTACTGATTTCTTATCCATCTCACTTCAGGGAACAGTGTGATCAATTCTCAAAGTTGTGTTAAATTTCTCTAGAAGGTTTATAAACAATTAATTATTGTTTAAAATTTAGACTTCATCAACTATAACATATAGATAGTTATTCTCTGGAAAATTACTTTGAATACATTGGAATGGAGATCTCAGAATATAAATAGATAATAGATAAATAATAAATAGATAAATACAAGCATTTTTTAGAAAGGACTAATAAAAAATCAATCTCTTTGTACCACAAAATCGTCTTTTGCAACATAATCAAGAGTTATCATATTCTGTCACATACCTGATATATTCAAATATATATGTTCACTAAAAAATAGCATATGAGCATGTGTGTGGAACTAACATATTTAACACTTTACAAGCTATTATAAAATGTATCTTGATAATTTTAGACATTATTCTCATTAAAGGAAAATTATTCATAACTATTTCCACACAGGTGTAAATTTTTTATTTTATCAATGATAAAAATAGTATAATCCTGAGCTCTTTTACATTCTTGAAACTAATTAACAAAGATGTTTTATAATTATACATACTATACATTTATTAAATTATCTTCTTTATATTTTATAAAATCTAGCATCCTATGATTTTTGCCAAAAAATAGCATATATCTTATTTTCTTTTATTCTACAGTAATGTCAACACTTTTTTTTGAAACATGAACACAATTTTATCCAAATTAATAATTTTAATTCTGAAGTGTCGTATCTTAAAATAACAATTCCAATGGGTATGTACAATGTCTTTTTGGCTGTCAGGCAAACTTTCAATATTTGTCTATAAAATTGTAAGACAATAGACAAACAGAATAGAAAATAGTAAATGAAAATTACAAGAAATATAAATAATACATTTCTTTTTTATTATTAGTTTTCTACTTTTACAAGCACACTGATTACTCATCCCTGCTTCCCTCCATACTCCCTCTTTCCCATCCATAACCTCCCTTAATTTCCTAAATCCCTCTTCTGCCATCCCACCTTACTGCCTATATGTTTTCATGGCACTAAGGTTCCCTTTGGCTTGTCTACTCTTGTGGGGGTTCAGGTATCTGTGACACACCATGAAATCAAATAGTACATTTTTTTATAAAAAATAAAAAAAGGAATAAAGTTGGTAACACTGAAAATATTAAAACCTCAGGAAATATGTGCATGAGAATGTGAAAGATGTCAAGATGAAACAATGCGCTGAGGGAAAATGCTATATGTATACTTTGGTGTTGCGGTTACTTCACATGGTTGCTGATAAATTCACGAACAAATGATTTAAGGGAACACAAAGTCTATATTCTCTTACAATTCCTGGTTACAGCTGTTCATCCAGCTTGGCAGAAGAGCTCACACCACCACCAGCTGAAGACACTGCCTACACTATCTCCACATAAGAGTTGAGAGAGGGATGACCCTTACGTTCAAGATCAACATGTCTGGCCAAGTATACAGAAGGATGCCAAATTTCTCAATCTGCTCTCTGTATTTTATTCATCTATCCAGGGCCTAGTCCCACTCACCATGGTTTGGGCTTTCCCCATCAATTAGACAATCTCCTGCAGGTTTGCTCTGGGTTAACTCAATTACTAAATCTCTACAAATATGCCCTGAGCTCTAACCCTCAGCCATCAAGTTGACATCTTCATCTAGACATTTCACTCCTTGTCAACCTGACATAAAAATGTAGCACTTTTAAACTGCAACTTTCAATCCTTGTCCCCAAAGGTGTTCAATTTATCTTGTAATATAAATATATTTATTTTAATTCTAAAAGTTCAAGATTAAAAGTTTTCATAATCCAATTTAAAACACATCAATTATTAATAGTTCAACTATTAAAATGTTGGAACATAAAGTCTTTTTAAAAAATGGCCCAAATCATTTAACCATAAGTCTATCAACTCAAAATAAGTTAAATGTTTCAACACAGATAAGACATCAAAACAAAAGCATAACACGAGAAAATATATAATTATGACCAAAGTTCAGCTGATCAAATACCGTGTAATGTGCTGCAATGCCCATCTTCTGCTGCTCATCACATAGTCACGGAGGCTGAAACATTCTGAGCAATCCCAGTCCCTCTTCATACCTCAAATTTGCACAATCAGTGTTCCTCTGAACCAGGCTGAAATCTCTACTTGCAGCCATGCTCAGCATATATCCCATGGTTCTGGCATCTACAAAAATACACTGTGTTTTCCTTTGCAGCTATACATTTCACCTTCTGTTACAGAAACTTCATTCTTGACACTTAGTGCTAAGCTTCCTCTGCTCTCCATGAACCCCTTAATCATGTACCAAAACCGGTACCACCTGGAAGATGCTGACAGACACCACAGTGGGGGTTGAAACATATCTTGTTAAACTGGAACTACAGCTGTACCAACTTTTGTGTGCTGACTCCGGAAAAGCTCTTTTTTTTTTTAGGCAGTCAAAACTTTTGAAAGTTAAGAAACAGCTTCAGGTTGGTTTTTGGCCCCTGAAGGAATCCAGGTTTTCAAACCACAGAATCTCCATACAACGGTACTTATTTCTTCCACTGTCCCAGAGCAAATCACTAGGTTTTCCTACATTGATGTTCATTTCTTTAGCAAGGATAGCTATTCTGCTGCCTGCCCGTTCCACATGCACAGCTTCATGACCAGCAGTACAACTTTTGCTTATCAAGCAAACCAGTTCGCTGTCTTTAAATTCAACTTCATTATAATCTTTGCTTCCTTCATCACAAACTAGGCCCAAAAAATCCATGGTAGACTTTGGGGGGTCATTGACATGTTAGTCATTGTGTAGGTAATGCGAAGTCTGATTATGGCTACTGGGGCCCTAACTTGTGTAAAGTATCTTGGGTATTGTTGCTCCTCCCCATCTTTAAGCTCTTACAAAGTCCCCTATTCCATAAATTTCCCTAAGCTTTATGATGGGAAGAGATTTGACTGGTTTGGTCCCAGGTGATTAATGTAGGGTCTCTGATGTTCTGAATTATGGTTTGTTGTCATTTTCAGTTTTGCTGTTTCTGTACCACCCTTGGCTCCATCCTGATTGTTATTGGAGGTCACCTCCTAACCAGAGATAAAAGACTGTTTAAATGGAGTCTTACTATAAGAGTAGATTCAAAGGCAGATGGAATAGGAGTAGGAAACCACAGTGAGGGGAGGTCAGTCTCTCATTTGCAGGATGGTTACTGTCTATCTGCCAGACTCTATACCTTCCCTAATTGGTCAGATCAAACCCCTTAGTCCAAGTGAGCAGGAAGGAAAGTGAGTGAGCTTAATCAGATGTCTCACTACTTACTTGCAATATTTGATGGTGACCTATTTCCCCTACTGTAACATAATCACCTATCTCCTTATTTCTAGGAGAGCCCTCCTTCCCTTTCCCTCCTATTTATAATCTTTGCAATTACTGTAGGTGTTACAGAGATTTATCTTTGAGTACATCACTAAGTGGGTTTGGTACTAGGATCCACCTATTAGGGAGTACATAAGGCACTTAATTTTCAGTGTCTGGGATACTTCACTCAATACAATTTTTTCTAATTCCATCCATTTCCCAGCAAATTCCATTAACTCATCTTTTTTGATGTCTGAGTAGTATTCCATTGTATGAATGTACCACATTTTCCTTATCCACTTGTCAACTGTTTGGAATGTGGGTTGAATCCATGACTTTGCTATTGTAAATAGTTCTGCTGTGAACATGTTTGTACTTGTGTCATTGAGGAAAATTTTTGCTTTATGGGGTATTATTCCCAGTAATGGAATAGCAGGGTCATATGGAATTTCAATCTAACCAGACTCATCACCAGACTGGTTGCATAAGACTGCATTCCCACCAGCACATCCTCTCTAGCATTTGGTATTGTTTGTATTGTGGACTTTTGCCATCCGAACCGGGGTGAGATGATCTCAGGGAGGTTTTGATTTGCATTTCCTTGATGGCTAAAGATGTGGAGCATTTTTAAGATATTTGTTAAACATTTCAATTTCGTCCCTGGAAAAGTTTCTTTCTTTTTTTATTCCAGCAATTTTATTACACAAATTTGTCCTTTGTGTCCACTTCACAGTTACTAGGTTGAAAGGTGCTTATAATATCCTTTGTTTTCATTGCAAAGAAGTGGAACATTCCAGAGTCTAATTATAGGCAGTGCATTGATCCAATGAAAGTCTCTAAACCAAAAGTAAAGATAATAAGGAAGCCTTAATTATTCTGATTTGATCAGTATACATTATAAATACATATAGAAATACCGTACTGTATTTTGTCAATATGGACAAGCAAAATTTATTTTCCACTTAAGGATATATAAATGCTAACTACTCCGACTTGATCACTATATGTTACCTATTTGTGTCACACACTATACAACATAAACATCCACAACTGAAATATAATAATTTAAAATCATAAAGAAGATTCATTTATTTATGTGAAAGATAAAAATATATTTTAAAAGGAAAAGGTAAGGTATAGACAGTTCATATAATGTTTTTCTTTGGTGTTAATGAAAAACAACTCATGAATAAGTACCAATATTCCTATAAAGATACAAGCACAAGCATACACATTATTGTTTATTGTGTATTTCAATTTTATTTTCTGTCATATTTTGCTATTTCTTTTCATGTAGTTAGGATCCTCTGAAGAGTGTGAAGTCTTTATCTTGGATACAATATTTAAGAGGGATGACAAAAACAATCATAATAAATATTTTAATGCAATATTTTGGAAATAAAAGTTAATGAAAAATATTGATAATGAAAAATCACAAGTTTAAATAAAGGCATGCTATTGACAGCATTTATGATCTGAGATATTGGACAAAGATGATTTTTAAAGCTTTAGAAGTTGGAGATAGTGCTCCTTTCTAGAATACGAGAAAGATTCTTTCTAATGCACAGTATAACCAAGATACTATCATCAGCTCTGACAAAGCAGTCATGACTGGAGGTAAGCAGGAGCGTTAGGAGACTATTAAAACATTAGTAAAAATTACAGTAATAGAATTGCTGGTTTCTTGTGCGATACATTGTAGTAGGCTCCCTGCAGGATTAAATTCTTTATTTGTGTGAGAAAATTATATTACACACATGAAAATATAGAGGGACTATGAGATGGTTTAGTCAGTAAAATGTTTGCTGCACAAACAGAGGACCTGAGTTTAATCCTCAGCACACAATGAAAAAGTCAGGTGTGGTGGAGTGCACTTGTAATCCCAGAGCATAGGAGACAGGTGAGGTCCAGCTCGGTGAGAGACCTTGTCTCAAAAAAACAAGGTAGACATTGTCTAAGGAACAACACCCAAGGTTGATTGCTAACCTCTGTGTGCATGCATGCACTCATGTACTTGCATGCACATACACACACACACACACACACACACACACACACACACACACACAGAATCACTCTCTCTCTCTCTCTCTGCAAATACACAATCACATATACACATATTGAAATCACAAGGATAATGAAGCCAGTTGTGGTGGCTTATGCCAGCAATACCAGCCGTGGGAAGGTTGAGACTGGAGGATCATAAATTCAATGCAGTCCAGGGCTACAATGTGAAACCTTGTCAACAAAATAAAGAAATAAAAAGAGGAAAAGTAAACAAGCAGATTAACTTGGATAAACAAATGTCAGAACCAAGATTGGAGCTTAAAGTATCTGCCTACATATATTTTTGAATATAGCTTTGAATAAATATATCATTTTGCCACTTAAATAATTAGATTGTGATCATATGAATAACAGTATGAGCTAGTATGGACTACATGATGTTTATGTCATACTGAATATTTACTTCTAACTATATTTATTATAATAATTTTAACTTTTTTGTTCATATTACTTCCAAAATATATTATCATCATAGTTATTTTTATCTCCTGCAAATATATTTTCTTTTTTATTATTTTATTTTTCATTTTTTTGTGTGTTTTTTTAATTCTTCCACTTATATAAAGTTGATAGGTACCCTATTACCCTCCCTCTCTCCACCCCTCCCTGGATCCCCTTCCTCCCTTCTTTCCCTTTCCCTTCCCCCCTTCCTCCCTTCTCCCAGTGCCCCCTCCCCCACCATTCCTGGAGCATCCTGTTGTGTGCATGTCAAACTTCCCTCTGAGTGCTCCTCTCTGATGAGGTGTAAGGACTCAGTAGCTTTGCCTAGAGCTCTTTTTTGTGTGTGTTCCCCTTTAGTATAGGAACACTATTGTGGCTGTTAATCACTTGCCTCTAGGGATCCTAGTGCCTGTGATCCTAGACTTTGGGGGTTCAATGATATGTTGGTCATTGCACAGGTCATGCAAAGTCCTATTATGATTACTTCGGCCCTAACTTGTATGTAGTATCGTGCATATCGTTGTTCCTCCCCATTTTTAGGCTCCTACAATCTTACTGTCCCCCTCTTCCACAAATTTCCCCGAGCTTTAGGATGGGGAGAGATTAAGCTGGCTTAGTTCCGGGTGGTTGATGTAGAGTCTCTGATTTTCTGAATTATGATTTGTTGATTATTTTTCCAACTTTGCTGCTCCTGCCCCACCCTTGCCTCCATCCTGACGGGTATTGGATGTCACCCCTTGGCCAGAGATAAAAGCCTGTTAAGATAGAGTCATTATAAGAGTAGATACAAAGGTAGATGGAATAAGAGTAGGAGACCGCTATGGGGGGGACAGTCTCCCATTTGCAGGATGTTTACCTTCTATCTGTCAGAATCTATGCCCTCCCTTTCTGGTGAGATCATGTCCCATAAAGATGCAAGTGACCAGTAAGGAAAGACTGCAAGCCCAACCAGATGTCTCATTACTTACTTGCAGTCCTTGATAGTGGCCTGTTTTCTCTGCTGTAACATGATCCCCTCTCTCCTTTTTTCTGGTGGAGCCCTCCTTCCCCTTCCCTCTCTGATTATAATTTTTGCAATTACTGTAAGGTATTTCAGAGATTTGTCTTTGAATGTGTCACTAAGTGTGTTTGGTATTAGGATCCACCTATTAGGGAGTACATAAAGTGCTTAATTTTCTGTGTCTGGGATACTTCACTCAATATAATTTTTTCTAATTCCATCCATTTCCCGGCAAATTTCATTGTTATCATCTTTGATAACTGAGTAGTATTCCATTGTATAAATGTACCACATTTTCATTATCCACTCATCAACTATTGGGCATTTGGGTTGATTCCATTACTTTTCTATTATAAACAGTGCTACTATGAACATGGTCGTGCTTGTGCTATCGAGGTGAGTTTTTGCTGTATGGGGGATTATTCCCAAAAGTGGAATAGCAGGGTCATATGGCATTTCAATCTTTAACTTTTTTAAGAATCTCCAGACAGCTCACCAGAGTGGTTGTATAAGACTTCATTCCCACCAGCAATGTAGGAGAGTTCTCCTCTCTCCATATCCTCTCCAGCATTTGTTGCTGTTTGTAATGTGCATTTTTGCCATCCTGACCGGGGGTGAGATGATATCTCAGGGAGGTTTTGATTTGCATTTCCCTGATGGCTAAGGATGCGGAGTATTTTTAAGATATTTGTTAGACATTTCAATTTCTTCCCTGGTAAAGTTTCTTTTAAGTTCCAAGGTCCGTGTTTTAATTGGGCCATTTGTTTCCTTGGTGTTTAGTTTTCTAAGTTCTTTGTGCACTCTGGATAACAGAGTTCTATTAGATATGTGGTTAGTGAAGATTTTCTCCCATTCTGTGGGTTCCCATTGTGCTTGAGTTATAATCTCTTTATCTGAACAGCGGCTCTTTAATTTCATAATATCCCATCTGTTGAGTGTTAGTTTATTGACTGTGCCATTGAATTTCTGATTTGGAACTGTTGGCATAGTTCAATCAGCTCCAGGGAGTTTCCTACCCTTTCAACTAAGGTTTTTATAGTCTCAGGCCTTATGTTGAGGTCCTTGATTCATTTGGAATTAAGTTTTGTTCATGGTGACAAATAAGGGTCCAGTTTTAATCTTCTGCATGTGGACATCCAGTTTTGCCAGCACCATTTGCTGAAGATGCTGTTCTTTTTCCATTGGGTTTTTTGGGCCCCTTTGTCAAAGATCAAATGGCTGTAATTGTGTGGGCTTATATCTGGATCTTCAACCAAGTATAAGTCTGTTTTTAAAAGTATGGATTTGTAGTATAGACTAAGGTTTGGAATGGTGATACCTCCAGCAGTATTTTTGTTACTCAGAATTGTTTCTGCTACCCTGGGTATTTTGTGCCTCCCATATGAACTTTGAGATTGTTTTATCAACCTCTTTAAATAATTGCTTTGGGATTTTGATTGGTATAACATTGAATCTGTATATTCCATTTGGTAGGATGGTCATTTTTATGATATTGATTCTGCCAATCAAGGAGCATGGGAGGTCTTTCCACTTTCTGGTGTCTTCTGCGATTTCTTTCTTTAGGGTTTTAAAGTTTTCATTGTAAAGGTCTCTTACTTCCTTGGTTAGGTTTATGCCAAGGTATTTCATTTTTTTAGGGGCTATAGTAAATGGGATTGTTTCTCTCAGGGCTTTTTTCACTTCTTTCATTCTGGGCATATAGGAAGACCACTGATTTTTGTACTTTTATTTGTATCCTGCCACTCTGCTCAATTTCTGCATTAGTTGCAGGAGTTTCCTGGTGGAATTTTTGGGATCACTCAGGTATAAGATCATGTCATCTGCAAATAGAGATAACTTGACTTCTTCCTTGCTGATTTGAATCCCTTTTATCTCCCTTTCTTTCTTATGGCCTGAGCTAAGACTTCAAGTACAATATTGAACAACTTTGTCCAGTTCCTGATCGAAGTGTTAATGCTTCAAGATTTTCCCCATTGAGTATAATCCTTGCTGTTGGCTTGTTGTATACTGCTAGGGTTTTGATAATGAAGGGCTGTTGGATCTTGTCAAAAGCTTTTTCTTCATCTATCGATAGTATCATATCGTCTTGGATTTTCGACTGCTTTATATGGTGAATTACATTTATTGATTTGCGCGTATGTTGAACCAACCTTGTGTGTCTGAGATAAAACTTACTTGATCCCTGTGAATGATCTTTTTGATATGTTTTTTAATCTGATTTCCTACGATTTTTTGAAAATCTTTGCATCTGTGTTCATCAAAGAGATTGACCTATAGTTTTCTTTTTTAAGTGTGTCTTTATTAGGTTTTGGGATTAATAAGATATTAGCTTCATAGAAAGAATTTGGCAGTGTTCCTTCCTTAGCAATTTGATGGAACAGTTTAAGGTGTATTGTCGTTATTAGCTACTTAAATGTCTGGTAGAACTCTGTGCTGAATCCATCTGGTCCAGGACATATTTTGGTGGGAATATTCGAGATTACTTCATCGATTTCCTCATATGTTATAGGACTATTTAAATAATTCACCACTTTCTGATTCAATTTAGGTAAATTTTGTTTACTTAGTAATTCATTCTTTTTTGTGTTATCGGAGTTTAAGTTTTTGAAATATGACCTTATAATTGCCTGAATTTCTTGGGTATTAGTGATAACTCAATTTTCATTTGTAATTTTGTTAATTTGGGTTTTCTCTCTCTTGTTTTTAGTTAATTTAGCTAGATGTGTATCAATCATATAGATTTTTTCAAAGAACCAGATTTTTGACTGGTTGATTCTCTGTATCATTTTCCTTTTCTCAATTTGGGATATTTCTCCCCTGATTTTGCTAATCTCCTTTCTTCTACTGCCTTTGGGATTGGATTACTCTTGTTTTCTAAAGCTTTAAGCTGCATTGCTAAGTTATTAATTTGTGATGTTTCTATTTTTTTTTTTGATGTAGGCATTAAGGAGTATAAACTTAGGAAAGCTTTCATTATATGCCAGAGATTTTGATAAGTTGTATTTTCATTATCATTTTCTTCTAGGAAATATTGAATTTTCATTATGATTTTTTCCTGAAACTAATTCTCATTCATCATCATAGTGTTTAGTTTCCAGGGGTTAGTGTATTTTCTGTTGTTTGTTGTGTTGCGGATGTCAAGCTTTAGACCATGGTGGTCTGATAGGATACAGGCTAGAATTTCAAATTTCCTGTTTATGTGGAGATTTTTTTTTGTGGCCCAATATGTGGTCTATTTAGGAGAAAGTTCCATGTGATGCTGAAAAAAATGTGTATCCTTTGGTTCATGGATGAAAAGTTCGATAGAGATCTGTAAGGATCTTTTCAGTAAGGGTTTGATAAGGTTCCAATGTGTCTCCCTTAGGTTTCTGATCTGTTGATCTATTCCACGTGGAGAGGGTGGTATTGAATTCCTAAAGAATTCCCGTTTTGCAGTTGATTTCTACTTTAGATGCTGTAACATTTGTTTACTGGAAGAGCCGATATTAGGTGCATATATGTTCAGTATTGTGAAGTCTTCCTGGTGAATTGTACCAGGCATGTAGTATCTTTCTGTGTCTCTTATGAGTTTTTGGGGGTTTGAAGTCAACTTTGTCCCATAGCATAATAGCTACCCTTACCTGTTTCCTGGGTCCATTAGCTTCAGAATTTTTGACCAGCCTTTTACTTTTAGAACATGCCTATTTTTTTGTGGTGAGATGTGTTTCCTGAAGGCAGCAGATGAATGGGTTATCTGCTGTTTGTAATCTGTGTCTTTTGATTGGCGAGTTAATTTCATTGACATTTAGTGTTCTAATGGGGACATTACTTTTAATTCCTGGCAGTTTTTATGTTTAGTGGCTTTCATAAGTGTATTATTTGGCTTGTAGGTTTTGGTGGTATTATACTTCCCTTCTTTCCTCCTGGATATGCTTGTTCTTTTCTTCAACATTGAGTGTCTTTTCTAGCATTTTTTGAAGCCCTGGTTTGGTGGACATGTAAGCCTTCAAATTATCTTTTTGCTGGAAAATTTTTCTTTTACCTTTGGTCATGATCTATAGTTTTCTCAGTTATATCAGCCTGGGTTGACATTTTTGTTCATTCAGTACTTGAAGTATATCTGTCCAAGGTCTTCTTGCTTTTACTATTTTCATTGAAAAATCATTTGTTAATAGTTTTATCTTTAAAAGTGGCTTGTTTTTTATTCCCTTGAAGCTCTCAGCATATTTTCTTTGTATGTGGAGTGTGTTGTCTATTATTTGTCATTGCAAGTTTCTATTTTGGTCTTATCTGTTTGGGGTGCGGAATGCCTCTTGTTCATTCATTGATGAGGAGAGTTCCCCTTTATGATAATTTGAAAAATTTCCCAGGTGTGGTATTTTGGGATTCTTGCTCTGGTATTCCATGAATGAGCATCTTAGTTTTCTTCAAGGTATCCCATAATTCTTTTAATTAATTAATTAATTAATTTATTTATTTTTATTAATATTATTATTTATTCAATTGTGTGTGTGTGTGTGTGTGTGTGTGTGTGTGTGTGTGTGTGTGTGTTTAGAACCATGGACGAGTTCGGGAAACATGGACCGCCTCCACCTCCTCCTTGTTTACCCTGCCCGGGTATTCACAGGTTCCGCCCTACCAGGATAAGAAATGCAAGCCAGCCCTGCTTCTGCCTGGCATCTATATGTGGGGTCTAGGATCTGAACTCAGGACCTTCTGCCTACAAGGCAGAGGCTTAACCCCTGAGCCACCTCTACAGCCCATGTATCCCATAATTCTTGAATATTCCTCTCAAGTATCTTTTTTTAAAATTTTTTTAATTATTATTATTATTTATTCAACTGTGTGTATGTGTGTGTGTATGTGCGCGTGTGTGTGTATGTCTGTGTGTGTGTCTGTGTGTGTGTGTGTCTGTGTATGTGTAGAACCACGGATGAACCCACAAACCACTATGGACGCCTCCACCTCCTTCTGCCCCGGGATTCACAGGCTCCGCCCTACCAAGACCAGAAGCGCAGGCTGCCCCCGCTTCCACCTGGTGTCTATATGTGAGATCTTGAATCCGAACTCAGGACCTTCCGCTTGCAAGGCGGAGGCTTAAGCCTTGAGACACCTCTCCAGCCCTCCTCTCAAGTATCTTTTTGGCTTTAACAACCTCCATTGAGCCAGTTATTTCTTCTACTTTGTCTTCAATATATGATATTCTATTTTCTGCTTCATTAGTTCTGTTGATAAGACTCTGTTGAGTTCTGGGTTGAAAATAACTTGTCTTAGAGTTCAATTTTAAACTCTGCTTGAGATTGTTTTAATTTCTCTATGCCTATTTTTGTTTCTTCACCTTTTTTCTCATCTCCTCCAAGTGTCTATTATGTTCCTGTTCAAAGTGGTTGATGCAGTTATTTAATTCTTCCCAGATTTCCTCTTTCATAGTAGTGATCATCATAAAGATTAGGCTTTAAAAATCATTGTCATGATTATGGCTTTCTTGGCTATTTTCTTTGAGTTACTTTCTAGTTGGAATCTATCATTATGGGGTTAATTCTTTTAGTGGGAGATTTGTTTTCTTGGTTTTTGTTTCTCATGAATTTGCACTGTGACCTGGGCATTATTGTTTTATCTCTTAAGACATTCTTTCAGTTTCTGGTGTTCTTAACTTAACGAATTATTTGATATTACTACTTTTTTATTATTTATTCAATTGTGTGTGTGTGTGCAGAACCACGGGCGATTCAGGAACCACCATGGACTGCCTCCACCTCCTCCTTGTTTACTCTGCCCTGGAATTCACAGGCTCTGCCCTACCAGGACCAGAAACGCAGGCTGCCCCCGCTTCTGCCCAGCATCTATACATGGGGTCTAGGATCTGAACTCAGGACCTTCCACATGCAAGGCAGAGGCTTAACCCCTGATCCACCTCTCCAGCCCCTGATATTACTACTCTTAAGAAGTTATTACTAGTGTTTGCCTTGCAGTTGGGTATGCTTGTCTTGTATGGAGCTATTAGACTGTTAGTACATCAATTAAGTCAGGTTTAGTAGACAGAGAGTGAAGATTAGTATGATAGTGCACTTTTTTTGTTTTTATACCTTGGTGATATGTGAGAGTGAATGGTATAGTCCACAAAGTTGTATGCGTTTTGGGGTGGTTATTTGGAGAAGTCAGTCTACAGTGACTAATAATTAAAAGGAACAAGATGGTAATAATGGATTTACTTATCTTTGAGCTGGATGTTTGGAATCTCTCCCATATAATAGGATGATTTTAGAGGACTTCAGATGTATGGCTTTTGTCCTCCAGAGCTTTGCTTGGATTTTCTTTGGATTCTGTTGAATTCTGAGGAGTAGGGGGTCTTACTCTGGCTGCCACTCTGTCTGGTTGGTGTTACAGTTGTGTGACCTGGGGCTTGGCACATGGTTTAGGGGCCTTACCTGATGGGCAGAGGTTCTCCCTATTCTATATCCTGGGAAAAAAAGGCCAGGAGTCTACTTGTTACACAGATTACCTGGGACTTGGGGAGTGGTCTAGGGGCCTACCCCAGCACCAGAGCAGTCTGGGTATTGCTCCAGCTGGTGGGTGGGACAAGCTGTGATGAGTGGGTGACCTGAGGCCTGGAATGTGGCCTAGGGGCCTTATCTGAGGACCAGGAGGTCCTCCCTGGTCCAGATCCCTGGCAGAAAGCCTGAATTTCTTTTGAAGTTTAGCATATTAAAGGTGAAAAAAATCAAGGGAAATACAAGGTGAATTCCATTACTTTTGTATTTGTTATTAAAAGGTCAAGAGGTCAAGTTTCCCATAAATCCATTCACCATTACTTTTTCAGGGAGGGAAACTTGTACAGAGGATGGGGTGGAGATTGGACTCGAAAAGGGTGTTAAGGACAGTATTCATGTGCCTCTTCTTTCTACCTTGTGATACTATCTGTCTGGTTTAAAGGCTTTTGTACTAGTGAATGGTGATACCCAGTGTGGGATTGTATCATAACAAATTTGATTTCTTAATCACCAAATAACAATAAATCTCTAGCTTATATAAAAAGGGTGAAAAGTTTAAAAACTGAGATTTGAAGTAGATTCTAAGCTCCAGATAAGAACAAGACTGACATTTTGCTTTTAGAATTAAAAAAAAAATATGAGCACAGACCTGAGCTGTACTGCATCTGAATAGCACTGTAAGATGCCAGATAGAGGGTTGTTTTTTATCAAGCTTCCATCTAGAATTTGACCAAACATTAGGAAATTTGTAGAACTAAAGCCACACATTTTTTTCTCAATATTTCACTATTATTTGCTTAGAATTTTATATATTGTATTGAATACTTAAGTTTTCTTTTTCTTCTTTTCCATTTTCAATTTTATGCATGTGGAGTGCATGTGTGCTTGCATGTATGCACATATACATTTATGCATGCATGTGTGTATGAGTTTGCTTGTGTGTGTGCATGTGAAGGACCAAGATTGTTATTGGGAATATCCCTGGATCCCTTTTCTACCTTATTTTTTTTGAGACAGGGTACCTAACATAAATATATACTCACTTATAGGTCTAGTCTGCCTAGTTAGTTTGTTTTGGGGATTATTTGTCTTCCACACTTGAATAATAGGTAGGTGACCACATGTACACATGACATTTTACTCGGATCTGAATATTCGAACTCTGATTCTTTTGATTATATAGCAAGGAATTAGTGAAACCTGAATCATAAAGCTGTGCTATTCTTAGAGTAAAAATTAACAGATGAAACTGAAGAAAATCGTCCAATCTAACTGTGAAATTTATCATAGTCACAGTAAAGTTTTCTGAATCATTATCTACAGCAATGTGAAGTATACACAGATACAGTAGAGGTTTTTACCTAGTAAAACAGAATGAGTTAGAGAACCTGTGATCTGTCTTGTCCCTCCTGAACAACCTACCAACATCCCTTAATGTCAACTTCTTATATGGTGAACATGTTTACAATGAATGTTACCTCTGAGATCAATAGAACAACAAAATAATACAGATGATTTGAGGATCCCTTCCAACATACACAAATTTATGCAGCCCCATTCTAAATTTGTATGCAAAGAAATCACACTAGAGAGCAGGAAAAGAGGAAAAATATATACTATGAAACATTTTTACATGGGGGCAATGGCTGTTATATAAAATGATTGTTCATGTCACCTGATGTTGAGTTTTTCACCTGTAATATTATTCATTCTATTCCCTGTGCAAACTTTTTCCCAGGAAGAAGAACAAATGTATAATTACCCCCATAAGGCACCAATATAGACAAAAAGTCAACAAGAAACAAAATTCAGATAGAATCTAGTATTATGATCCTATGAGTTTAGTTAAAGTTAATTACAGGAATGTAGGTGAGGTGTTACTCATACGAAAAAGGACAACTTAAAGGCTTCAGCACAGCCATACTATATATACCCTAAAGGAGGGTGAGGTCAAGGAACCACTCCCCTAAGAATCCATTACCTAACAAGTCTTAACTGATTATAAATCCTCTGGAAGCAATGAGGGCTCATGAGCACGACCCTCCTCTATGACTGAAAGTTTATGGGTCCAATCTTGTGTTACAGCTGCTGACCATTCATGAAGGCACCAGTTGGACCATGTCCAGAGAACAATACTTCAAAGTAGCATATCCAAAGGATCAGATGATTTATACAAACTATGCAACTGTTTCTTCATATCATAAGCAACTCTATTATGCTATCACATGCAGTAGACTAACACATATGGAAAAAAATGTCTTTAAATCACGCACTTATATCTCTATCTTAAAAGTAAGTCTTAGAGAATCCAAGTGTCTTTTAGAAAAATAAAAGGTTCTTTTAAAAGTCTTAAATAATATTCATAAGTTCAAATAATCCTAGAAAGTTCAAGATCTGGGTGGATATAGTTGTTATCTGATGAGAAATTTTCTTGGGTTTGAAACTGACTATTTTTTGTTGTCTCCTTCCAACTTGGAAAGCAGAAATCAGAAGTGAATACTGACCAGTTTTCTTCTTTTTCCTAATTCAGGTGCAAATTTTATCAAGAGGATCTGGACCAGGTCCAGTTATCTCTCAAAAGCCTCATCTCCACCTATATCTTTTTCAACATATGCCTTTTGAGAAAGTCTACATACTTGGTTAAAAACAATCTTTTATTTTTCAATCTACATCATGTGTACTTTTTTCTGTTTTCATATGTGCAAACATACACATACACACACAAAAACACACAGACTAACACAGCATAGGATTGGAGCCCACATTTCCTTAAAGCCCACATTTTTATAATTTTGGATGAGTTAAAAGTTTTAATTATTTTGATAATTTATATTATATTGAATATATAAAGAGAAATGCAAACAAATGGAAAGTAGCAATCTCACCGAACATCTCTGTCAATCATTACTTTATTTTTGAGTTATAGGTAATTAAACCATTTTCAACTTATTGTAAATGCAAGAAAAGCCAAGCAGATTTATTTGAGTTTTCTTTAGCACACTTTTTCTAAACAGATATAAGTGATTCCTAGTTTCTAATTCTGGTAGCAACTGGAGTCAGCATGGAGTTCAGCAGCTCATTAGAGTGCTGTACAGCTATGAAAAATTTCCATCCGTGTTCCTTGAGGCTAAGTTCAAGTGTATTTCCTTCCTTGGGAATATTGGGCAGAGTAGCTGCTTCTGAATTTGGATATTTGGAAGACAATTAGGTGGCATTTCATTTCATTAACAATCAAATGTTTCATAAATTCTTGTTGAAAAGGATGTAATTCAATTATCCTATTAATTTGAAAAAATGTAAGTATTTTTAAATGTGGGTAAATATTTAAATAATTCATGGAATTTTTGACATATAATATAGATGTTTTCCCTTAGCCAACCATTCTTCATTGGAAACAGAACTCAAATTTGTAGATTGTACAATCAGATCCAAATTTCCCAGGATGTATTTAGACTGAAAACAAGACATTTTGTGACAAATAAATTTGCTTCATAAGAAATAATTATTTACAAATAAAGTTCCTACTGTTAGTCCCATATGTAATTTATCTCATTGCTCACAGACAGGATTTGAAAAATTGTTATTTCACTAATATTCTAAGAATTGATTCAGAAAATGAATCATTTATATATATATATATATACTTTCTAAGTTTTGCTTTTTATATATGCTTTACTGTACAAGCTTCTTCCATAACCCTGTAGAAGTTTCACAAAACTCAATTTGAAAATATAAGAAATATTCATTTAAATCAAATTGTAGTTTATATTTTCCAGACAAGATAGAGTTTTTCTCTGCTTCAGTATCAATTGATTGCATCATTTAACACTAAAGAAAAATGTTATGCCTAAATTGAGAAATGGTTATTTTTTGTTTCAGGTTTTATGTCAATGGAGTGGAGTTTTTCTGCTTCAGATAAACAGAGAGTGAATAGTGAATTATGCCATCTGAAGACATAATAATATTTAATGTGAAGTAATATATGGGAATTACCAAAACTAGTACCAATGCAACTTTTGTTTCGAATTCCGCTTTTTTTTACAGAATATAAAACGATATTCAAATAATTACAAATTTGTACTCTCCGGTGTTCAATCTGAAAACTTAGGATTACCATATTATAAAGTGATCAATAAATGGTAAAGAACTCCAAAGTATGGAGTTTTTCATACAAATGAAAATATATTATTAGAAATTTAGCATGCTATAGCCAATTCTCCTAAATGCTGTAAAGTAAATATCTATGACATGCATGCCCCCCAATATAAAAGAGTCCTAGAAAAAGAAATCTCCCATGGAAAGAAACATAAAGGAAAGAACCAAAGTTGAAATAAGAAATGAAAAAAAAATAGAAAATGTAACTAGATGACATATAGCTCATCTCTTATCAAAATGTCTTTAAATTCACCACGGACAGAAGTAGTTTAGTGGGACTGAAAAAAACCTACATGTTCTCTATGAAACATTCACTTTTGATTCATTGGATGAAGAATGATTCTCCATGTAAATACAAACCAAAAAGGGCCACACATGGTTATATCAGTGCAGAAAAAAACTTGATTTAAAACTGTCAAAAGACATGAGAATAGGTAATGATAAATATGTTTCTTACAAAAATTATAAGTATGTAGTCTCCAAATATTATAATCCAACATATACTGAGGTAATACAGTCAATTATGAAAATAGAAGGCTCTCCAGTTATGAGTGAAGATGTTAATACTGTACTATTTTAATGATCAAACATCCTCCTAGATAAACAGTACAGAAATAGAAGCTTGAACAATAATTTAATCCAATTGGGTCTAGGAGAATTATATGCAACACTCTGCTCAGTAATAGCATAATATGCAATTTCTCAATTACACATAAAGCAGTCTATAATATTGATTACATATTAGTTCGTAAAACAAGTCAACAGTTCTTAAAAGATTGAAGGAAACTTTTTCGCAGTGAAATGAGACTAGAAGTCAATAACAGAAGGAAAACAGGATAATAAAAATGTCTGTATTCAATAGAACGTATAGAAGATCAATTAATCAGAACAGTAATTACAGTAGAAATTAGAAAATTTCTTTCATCCAATGAAAATGAAAAATACACAAAGTTATAAGATTCATTTTCAGCAATGATAACTATACAAAAACATACTGGAAGTTTCTGGTTACAACATATATAACTCCACATGTTAACAATAAAAAAGGGCTAAAGAATAAACCCCAAACGAGGAGGAGCTAAAGGACAAGATTAGTAAAACAATAGGAAGATTCAATGAACTCAAGAATTAGCTATTTGAGAAAGGAAATAAGTTAGCATATCTTCAAGAAAGAATCAAGTGAAATAAATTTAAAAAGAAAGTAGAAACATTAAAAGAAATTTTGGTAAGTAAAAAAGAATTAAAAGTACACTTTAGAACAAATTAATGTTCTCATATTGGATAAACTAGATGAACAGGGAAATTCCTACACAGTCAATCTTCGAAGAATGAGTCACGAGAAAGCAAAACACTAAGACACCTATAGGTACTCAGGAGAATGAACCAGTGAATTAGTCATCTCTGAACACTACATTTTGTACTGACTAGAGTATTTAAACATTATTTAAACATGCTTAAGCAGTAGAAATTTATTTTCTCACAATCTTGGAACCACACTTACTTTCTGGTGAGATATCTCTATGCATCTTGCACACAGCTGCACCTCTGTCCTGAAGAATGAGATCTCAGGTGTTTACTCTTGATTTTATACATTCACAAATCCAACCCATTCATTTCCCCATCCTTCTATGATCTCATTCAAAAAACAACAAAAGAAACCACACAAGTGAAAAGACTTGAAAATAGGACAGATTCAGGCAGGAAAAATGTAGGGTGGCAATGAGACAATGAGACAGGATGGAAAAGGATATTAAGGGGTGAAAATATCATAAATTCACTATTTTCATGCATGCACCACTAAATTAAAAAAAATTTTAAACCATCAAACCCACTTAAAGTGAGTCTTGTGAATAGATCTCATTCAACAAGGGTCTGAGGCTTCTACAAACGAATTTCAGAAAGCACAATTCACTAATTCAGTAACTCATAGAAACAAAGTAACTGTCTCAGGGCTTAGGTTTTTATCTCAGTTCCAAAGCACTTACACAGACCTCAAAGGTCCTGAGATTCAATTCTCTGTGCTCTAGGGAAAATAGTGGCAGATACACCCAACAAGAAATTTCTAGGACTTGATGACCTCATTACTATATTTCATTAAGCATCAAAACACAAGCATTAACATGATATTCTCAAGTTCCTCCAAAGATTGAAAAAGAGAGTGATTTCCAATTCATTCTTGATGCTTTCATTATATATATATGTATATATGTTTATAAATTTTTTTACTTTTCATATCTGCATACTTCATTATATATACTTAATAAATTCTATTTATGCTATGTTTTCAAAGGAAGTGCCATATTAAAAGCATTTAAGAACAAAGATGTCAAGTGGGAAATGAAAACTTTAGAAAACTGAATGGGATAGCAAATCAAAAGCTTTATATTAAATATAAAAGCGATGCCCAATAAGCAAGCATTAATTTTTTATAGCAACGACTCATAGATTATCAGTCCATTTGACTTATCCAAAGGCATCTGTGTAACCACAGAATTAATCTATCCATTTGAGCCTGGTGGGATCATCAGTAGACAGATGTACATCTAAATCACCTTGCAACAAATTGTTCAGTGTGGAAATATAGGGCCCATTAGCCCAGTTCCACGATGCCTGGCTGTTGGTGTGGCCACTGTTGTGGAGACACTGTGGAGACGTCAATACTTGTTGCAAGTTCCTTTTTGTAACTACAGTCTTCCCAAAAGATAATATTTGACATCTTTTTTCCCTGCCCGCGGCTTTGCAATCATTCATTCAATTTAGTTACACTAGAGTATGCAACTACCCTGTGGGGTCTATGAAATTCACTGCCAAGACTTTTAATCATACCTACAATTCCACGCATGCATTCCCTACTGTGGAACATGCATAAAATCAGAGAATATGGCTACCCTCATAACAATAGTGCCTCTATTGCATAAATGAGCATCTCTTGCCACCTTAATTCCTAAGGTTCAAAGCAGAGTAGGACCATTGATAGTTTATTTTTCCCCCTAATAGCCTCCCTAGAATATTCTGGCACTGTAAGTTAGTTAATAGTCAGGATGCTTCCAGCTGAATTTCAACTGTATAACTTACAACCAGAAAGTCAACATTTTGTCTAGTATTGTCTCCTGCCCTCCTAATCTCCTCTACCAGCTACTTCTTCCTTGTTTAAAAGTTTCAATACGGCCTAAATTCTACTAGATTCCCTTCCTTAAAGCATCACTACCCCAAATGTCTGTTCCTATTTTCCTGTTTTCTATTCCAAGTTGAAGCATAAACCTGGAAACTTGAATCAAGTTTTCACCTATGAGGGAGAACACATGGCATTTTTGGCATCTGGTATTTATAGTACCAACTGCAGATCATCTTCTGGGTTGCAAACTCCTATCTTTGGTCAAAACCACTCAAGGCAGGAGAAAAGGTGAGGAAGAACATTGGATTCCTCCAAGAAGGGCTCTGACTTTACTCATGAGAACTCTGGCCTGGCAGGTTGTTTTTCTTCAAAGGCCTTCTCTTAACGCTACTAAATTTGGAGTTAAGATTTTAAGATGTTTTTCAGATCACAAATATTCAGTAAATAATACTTCCAAATAATCTATAAAATAGGGAAACTTCCTATCAAAATTCCAATGCGGTTTACTTATAAAAAAATATCAATTAAAAAAATCTTTTGGGGGCTGGAGAGGTGGCTCAGAGGTTACGCCTCTGCCCTGCAGGCGGAAGGTCCTGAGTTCAGATCCCAGGTCCCACGTATAGATGCCAGGCGGAAGCGGGGTCGGCCTGCGCTTCTGGTCCTGGTAGGGCGGAGCCTGTGAATCCCGGGACAGAAGGAGGTGGAGGAGTCCATGGTGGTTCCCGATTCGTCCGTGGCTCTACACACACACACACACACACACACACACAAACACGCGCGGGCGCGGGCACATACATACGCACACACGCACAATTGAATAAATAATAATAAAAAATAAAAAAAATCTTTTGGAATTTCATGGTATCCTAAAATAAAAGCCGAATAATCTCTAAAAAGGTAAACAGAAATTATGTATTTCACATATTTCATTTCAAAACTTACTATAAAACTATAGTTTTTAGAATAGAAGGATTCTGACACAAACACATGTACAAAAATGTAAAACAGAATTAATGACCTGTGAGAAACAACTGAATACAAAGTCATATTATGTTCGACCGATGTCCCAAACTCTTTATTCAATGGAAAAATAACTGTGTTTCTATAAATGGTTTTGGGATATATGGAAACCAAAATCTCAACTCTCTAACACAAATAACCAATGAAAAATAGTTATAAAATAAAGACTAGAACTCAGAATCTTGACAGTGCACACACTGTATTTGATTTTTCTAACTAACTCTAAAGATTATATATGCTTTTTAAAAAGTGTTTTGGATTCATTGTAATCATGGGCATGGAAATTTCATGTAAATTCCTCTGAGCAGAAGAGATGGTAGTTAAATTCTGAACCCTGTAGACTTGGGTGTTAGGGTATAAAATATGAATGTTTCACAATATCCTGCTCTATCTTTTCAATACCAATAGACATTACTCTTCTTACTCTCATATAAAGCCTAATACTGTATTCCTTCCAACCACATTCAGGTAGCATTGTACTAATACTGTGTTCCTTCTAACTACATTCAGGACCTATCAGTCTTGAGTCATCATGCTTATCCTAGAAGCCCAAGGACAATACACTGAGACAGTAGTCTTTAGAAAGTGAGATTTACTATTATTATCTCTGTCCAGCTAATTATTTTCATTTTCATTAGTGATCTTTTAAATAACATAAATTCTCTGTTATACACATTAAATATCATGCAGCAGTTAAAGATAGAATGCTAAAGTAGAAATAAATATATCATTTGCAGGGAAGAACAGTTTTTTTGTTTACCTTTACCATGAAAAGTGGGAACAATATCAAAGATGAAGTAGAATGAAGAACATTCCAGGAGGAGGTGTGAATTTTAAAAAGTTCATCGGGCAAGCAAACTTTCTTTGTTAGAGTTTACTTTTTTCTATTTTTTCCATGTCATAGAATTTTGAGGAACCAGATTGACTTCAAGAGAAAGATTGTGTCATAAATACAGAAGAAACAGGTTTTTGATATAAACCGCAAAAGGACAAGCCTTTAAAAGCCAGACATAGAAGTGTAGATGTTATTTTAAAAGAATTTTGAAAACCATATGTTTACTTGGGAAAGGAAATTATAAAATCATAGTGTTTTGCAGAAAGATTAATCTGGAGTTATGGTAAATCAATTCCTTGCACTTCTGTCAGTCATCTATCGCTTTGAATTATGCAATCCCTCTTCAGACACCCCTTTCAAAGCTGAATATGTCAAGTTGAGAAATGATATGATATTCAAATTTATTCTTTCATTATGCAATTCCCCAAAGGAACAAAAATTAAAACTTTAGAAAATAGCAAAATCCAGCTTTTGCATAGTTACCAACAATATTCCCTCTTTATAATAGTTTTTAGTTTATATGAAGAGGAAAGTGAACTGCAACAAACAGCCCATTTAAAAAAATTTTTACTACATCATGTTTCTATTCATCTGAAAGATAAGATGTACTCTTACCTATTAGTGCCTGATATCTATAGTTCAGTTCGCAACCTCATTTTATTCTGTGCTGTACCTTTTAAATGCCAACTTGCATTATGCTCCCGTATCATCTTTGGTGCTTTCACTCTTAACATGAACTAGTTACATACTAGTTAAATACTATTTAAATAATTTTGCAATTCAATTGTTTTAGTAGAATTGAGTAGTTGATTTTTCCATGTGCTGATAGTGGAAATGAAAGTTACAAATGTAAAGTACCATATTAATTTCTATTTGTTTAGATATCAACATGCATTGCTGTTGAAGTGCTTGTCTGGTTGAGCTAGACTTTCTTAGAATTCTCCTTTAATGTTAAATCAATTCCACTCTAGCTCAGGTTAAGCACATCCACTCCAAGTTTGTACCTAGGGTATCTCTTAGGAACTTAGAGTTCCTAACTACATATGGCAGCATTGTCAACTCTATCCAAACAATGGAATGAGTTTCTCTAACCCTTAATCTAACTTAGGAAATCTCTGTTCAAATTCGTACTGGAATACACTGTTAAACACACTATGAATGTAAGACTAAAATAAGATGTATAATGAAATATGACAAAGATAGTTAAAAAAAGGTGTACACTTTTGCATTTTTATCACTCAAAACACTATAGTATTCAAAGAATTTCACCACTATTTTTGTCTTCTTTCTTTTGAACTCAAAAAAAGGAAGCCAAAATCATCAAAGGCTTTCCCTTACATGTCATGATGCCAACATGGATAGAGTATTCCTTTCTAATTCCTGTATCATCATTTTGATTTTAATATAATGCCAATACTACTATGCAATCCTTAGGTGCATTCATTCCATTCTTGAGTAAGAGTTTAAGAACCAAAAAACACCTTCCCTGGATGCAGATCACAGTAACAAGAACACACTCAAGAAACAGAAAACCTGACTCTTTGTACAAGAAACCTTTGCCCATACCCTTGAATATGTCTTGCTTCTTTTCTAAAGCATTCCTTTCACCTTTAACCCCACAGTTAACCTTTAAATAAAATATCATTGATAAAACACCAACTCTACTTAAAAATGCCAAATGTTAGACTAGAACTGATTAAAGCCAGAACATCTATATTGTCATTTAAAATTCTTCTTCAAGGGATATATATCTATTTTTCCCTTTCTTCTGCTTATTCTTTTAATCATTTTTATGCCATGATGAGTTAATAATGATGGATTTTAAATGCTCGAGAAAGGGCAATTGTGTTTACTCATTTTGTTATTCTATTGGTTCCAGTGGTGTGTATTGAGCACATTCATTATATTTTAGTTTCCTCGCCATTGCCAATCAATAGTAATACTTTCCTTTCCATAGATTATGAACTGTTTTTCACGTGATAGCACTTCAAATGCTCTTATGTTTATCTTACATTTTTTCACTTATTTTAGAATCAGTAATTGCTTATTGGCATGTTGGCTTTTAATGAAAAGATAATCTATGTATTGACTGAGAATACTGACTGCTGAGGGGTTTTGGTATTTCTAAGTCCTCCTTGCTGACAAGCTGAAGGGACATATTTAGTTTTAATCAACTATTGTTTCAATTTCATCATGGTGAATAATGGTTTAGTTCTTGAATGAATAAGATAAAAATTCTTTATATTTTTTCCAGCTTTAGTCTTGTTATTTTCTTATCTGATTAGTATTCTAATTTCAAGAAACCTTTGTTTTTTAATTATAAAATTTGACTCATCCATCTTCTGTAGACTTTTAATTATGTCTGTATGACTATAAATCCTGCTTTAAGTGCGAGTGTATCAATTTTAAAATTAATATTAATATGCGAATATTAGAATATATTTTAGTACCATTTTATTTCAGTTGAATTTTGTTCAACTATAATTTTATTGAAAGTAATAAGTAAATTTCAAGAATATTGAGTAATAACCTGAATAAATTTGTATTATACAATTTATCAACTCTATTTTGATAGTCATTTTTTATTGATGAGCATAAATGTTTTAAAAATTTTGTATAATGTGTTATTTACCTCATTAACCATGTATAATTCTTCTTTATATCTGAATGTATATATTCTAAACATATTTCCTTTTTTGATTTAATATGATTATTCTCATGATATCCTCATTTTTGATAAAAATCCTCTGCTTGGAAAAACTGTTTATCAAGAAAGCCAGATTGCTTTCATTAATATTTTCCTATTATGTCATTTTTGTATTTGTTAAACTTTCAATCTTTCAATGCTCCTGTGTTTTTATACCTCTTATAAAAATATGCATTGTTATTAGCTATCTTATCTCACTTGACCCTCCCAAACCCCCTCCGCTCCCCAAGTCTCCCAGTGCATCTTCATGTATTTTTGTTTGATTTGTTTTATTATTCACTGGGGTTAACTAGGAAACACTGTGTGTGACATGAACCTTTCCAAGAAACTGTTTTTATTAGTAAATTTAAATTTTGAAAAATACAAAAATATTTTCTTGGTAGCTTCAAATTTACTTATTACTTTCAATGAAATTATAGTTGAACAAAATTCAACTGAAACTCATTGATTACTGTATTACATTGGTCATCAACTTTGTTATATATCTACTTAAATTAAAAGTTGTTTTCTTGAAAAATGTTTGTAAAACAACCAAAAACTCTCAACCAATAACTGAACGTGCTACAATATTTGGTATGAAATAGACCATAGGCTTCCTAATGATTTATTGAATTTTTATTCATATAGTATATTACCCAAAATGGAGACATGAATGTTAACATGCATAAACTATACTCTGTGGATATGTTTGCTAATATTTGTGTTTCTTTGACAAAATACTTTTGCAAAAATCACTTAATGGGAGAGAAATTTGTTCTGGCTTCCTTCATTGCATATGACCATTGATCATGACAGCTAAATTATGGTGATTACTGAGTTTGTGGGAGTGAATGACTCTGCTTGTTACATCTTGCAGGTCCACAAAGGAAGGAGCTTGGCCCATAAGCTGTATTGGACTGAAATCTTCTCACTATTTGTTATATGCTCATCAATATTTAATATAGCTTTTGATAACCATTAGCTGAAAGCATTCAAACTGAAGTATGAGTGAACAATCTATAACATTTTTAAACAAGAATAAAGTACTTGAGAGGATACTAAAAAGATGCTACATGACAAGTTGGCCCCCATTGGTTTCCAGTATGTCTTTTTACCAGAAAGAAATGAACACATTACACTGAGTGGACTACTGTCCACCTCTCTTAAAAACAGTCTTTCAATGTACATTTTTGTTTGTTTGTTTTCTTTCCTTTTGTATTGAGAAATTTCAATTTTCCTTTACCTTTCCTTACCTCCCCATCCACCCCCCACTCTTCCCATTTACATTCCCCTTCTCCTGATCTCCCCTGCCTTCATCAGTCTGCGGAGTCCAACCCACCCTCCTGCCCCTCTGCTTATGTGTATCACCGGGCTCCCTTGGGGTGACTGTGCTGATAAAGGAGTCAGTTATCTCCTATAGCATTTGTTTTCATTTAGCAAAGTAATAAGAGGGGAGGCTTCTCTTCCCTTGTCCAATACTTGCCCCAAAGACACTTTCTAAGAGCAGTTGTAGACTAAGGTTCTATTTAGTCCTTGGGGGATGTTGATATGTCAGCTATTGTGTAGTGTGCACTATTTTAACAATTGTGTCTTTTATGGATGAGCTAACATAGCATTTGACATTTTATCCATTTTTTCTGAGCAACTCCATCTTCACACAACTTTTGCCACATATGTCTTAGAGAGACAAAGACAGATCCTTTTTCTTGATTGCTTTTTTCCATTCCTTTTCTCTTACAGTTTGTTTTGCCACTTTATAGAATTAATTTTTAATAGAACTTGATGTGCATGCTGTTGCAGATAATTCATTTTAATTAGATTCTCTCTTACCCAATAAATTTCATGTCTCACCAAAGAGTTACACAAAGCCACTAAAGCCATAATAGTCTTTAGGTGTTTGCTTAAAATTAAATTGTCTCTTAATTCTCTGGTGAACACAATTCTTCTGGTAAGCCAGTCACTCAAGGAGCCAATGATCTGGAGAAAACTTTAATATGGCAGTTGATCAGACAACACCAGAGTTGAAGCTTCCATTAATCTTGTCCATATTGAGATGGGCTTTCTGGTGATCTGGCTGCTGTTGAATCATCCTTGCTGCTTAAACTTACCCAGACTAGAAAGTTATGCAATATATTTCCTTATTCATTCCTGAAGGCAGTTTAATAAAGCAAATTATTTCACCTTAATTTTAAATGAGACATATCCCACTAAGACAGATGTTGTGTGTTCTTCTTGTGACATTGTGTCACTCAGTATATGAAGATACTTTGCATTTTTTCCATATTTTCTATGCTATGTAATCATCACTAACTCTCAAAGAAGCAGGAATTCATTTTAGATAAGTAACCATCTTGAAATTCAATTGAAAACTAGTCAAATAATAATTTATTATTTTGTGGTAGTTAACTTAATAGTTATCTATATCTTTGGGTCAAATGCCATTATAACTTACTATATTTTAATATTTCCCAGAAAATGTAATGGATGACATGAAATGTTTCATAAATATCTGAGAAGCATTAAATAAATAATGTTCATATCACTAATAGAAATAAAAGCTTACTGAAGAATCACATTATACACCGTGGAAAAATTTTCTGTATTCTCACATGTTTTCAGTATAGTTTTACTACTTGCTAATGTTATTGGCTTATGGAGGGGCAGAAAAAAGTATTGGGGAGCATGTGGTGGAACAAAGCTGCTCACATCATAAAGGAAGCAGAGCAAGAAAGAAAAAGAGCAAACATTCAACTCATAGTGACAAACTTCTTCCATCCAGTCCTTCTTATATTGCTTCATGGATATCACAATACTACATTCAATTGTGAATCATGATTGGAAAAATCAACTGATGATATCAATGTTCACATAATCCAGTGGCTTCTGATAACTACTGTATTGGTGACCATGTCTTAAAAAAAATCAAAGACTTGGAAGAAGTTTCAAAACTAAATCATAATGGGGATATATTAAACAGCAATTTGAATATAATAAAAACATATGGTATGCTGTCAGTTTATGATAATTAGTAAAATCTAGATCTCAATTATACATTAAATAGGGTAAGCTATATTTTCAAAGATCTTAAATTATCTGCTAATGTGTGAACAAAGAAACATAAACTGTTAGTAGTATTTTATATGTCTGGATGCAGGAAGGACTTACTTGTAATACTTGTAATAAGTGCAGCTATAACCATTGTCCTACGAAGAGTAAAACAGAGAGATTTGCTAGAGAGTGCAAGCAGACTAAAATATGAATTAAAATTTTGTTTTGAATGTAATTTATCTCTCAGGTAACAGAATATCAAATAAGACCACTTTAATGATGTTGAAAAATGCATTCAACCATACTATTTTGTAAGTATAATGTTTGGTAATACAAGAGTTTTATTATGTTGAACATTTATTCCAGAAATTCCTTTTCAGTGTGATAAAATAATCAGTTATATGCTTTGTTTAGAGACCCCATTTTTGTTTTTTATACTTGTTTTATTCTTGTTTTTACGTGTTGGATAAAGTCATGATAAGATTTTATGCTATACACATTATTTATATAATGTTTAAATCATCACTAAATTTTCTTCTGTACATCTTTAGATGTTTAAATTGCAAAGTCCAAAAAAAGTGATAATGTAATTTGAGATTATCATCAGAGACTTGAAGATTCTATGCCACTGACTTTGAATTTAAATTAATATGAGACATATTAAATAAACATAGCTTTGGGCTTAACCTACATAAGAAATTCAATATATTCTACATAAGGAGCACTGGAAATACAAAAATGCATACAAATATTATCAAATTCCAAAATTTTAAATATTTCAAAGATGCGTTCACATACATTGAAAATCCTAGGGTTAATACATTGAAAAATCTGCAATATTTGGCAAATTTCACAATGACTTTTATTACATGTGTCAGGAAGATAAATACCGCCAAAATCCATGACAATACAGAATTTGGTAATTCGGGAATTAGAATATTAGGTGAATAGTCAGTAAAACATTTCTGAACTCAATAAGGGAAAAAAGATAAATCAGTTCATTGATCAAATGTCTTCCCTGATTTTACACCCAGAATCTCTCTACTTTTCCCAAATTCCTCCAGTCATAAAAGCATGAATTTCTGTGATTTAACCTCCTTTATAACATGCCAATTCCAAGTATTCAAATATGTGATAATTAACAGATTGGAATCATCTCTACTACATCAAGAATTCTTGTGGTTAACTGTGGAATAGTGCTACACTTACCCACGTTTTTCCAGCAATGTCTTTGTTACTGATGGGAAACAAATGGATATGCATGTTTTTACTGGACTAGCTTCAGTTAAAACCTTTTCATATTTAAAATAAAGGATTGGACTCACTGGTAATCTCTGCATGTGGAGGTCTCAAATGTTTGAGACCAACCTGGGCTACATGCAAGATGCAAACAGTGGTAAGCCCCCCAAATAAAACCATAATAAAGTCATATATTTATTTGTTTGTTTCCTGTTTGTAAGACAGGATCTCACTATGTAAGTCATTCTCTAGTTTATGGTATCTCATACCTCAGCAACCCAGAAGCTGGAATTGTGTGTGTGCCATATCATATCTGACCAAATGTACCCTATCTTAGTATGTCCCTTTAATTGAAATTATGTTAGGAAGCTGCAGATTTTCTATGGTTGGAAATGATCACAGGTTTTCTAGACTTGAGGTCTTTTAATAGCATTCCCAGCTACATTCTCTTTTTGACTCAAATATTTTTTTCTTTTCATTGAACAACTGCCCTTCAAGGAGAAACAGCTCCTCATTTAGCTTGTCTATGTTTTTCCAAATATTTTTTATTTTATTTCTGATCATACAAACTTAGTAGGTACCCAGGTCTGCTCCCTCCCTACACCCCTTCCTGGACCCCCTTGCTCCCTCCCCCCTTTTCCCCTTCATTTCCCCCTCCCTCCCTATCTCCCAGTGCCTCCTCCCCCCCATCCCTGGAGCATTCTTTCATGTGTGTGTCAAACTTTAATCTGGGTCCTTCTCTCTGATAAGGTGTAAGGTGTAAGGTGGCATTTCCTAGAACTCTTTCTTGCGTTCCCCTTAAGTATAGGAACACTATTGTCCTACAAATGGGCCAATTGAAAAAAAAAAAAAAAAAGGGCCTTGGAACTTAAAACAAACTTTACCAGGGACAAAATTAAAATGTCTAACAAATATCTTAGAAAATGCTCCACATCCTTAGCCATCAGGGAAATACAAATCAAAACTTCCCTGAGATATCATCTCACCCTGGTTAGGATGGCAAAAATCCACAATACATTTGGTGTTCTCACCAAATTCTGGAGAGGATGTGGAGAGAGAAGAACTCTCCTGGATTGCTGGTGGGAATGCAGGCTCATACAACTACTTTGGCGAGCCGTCTGGCGATTCCTAAAGATGTTTTTCCAAATTTTAACTATAACCTATGATTCCAATTTTTTCTATTTTATTCTTTTCAATATTTTCTGATTAGACAAGGCTATGGACCATTTCAAATGTAGGAGGAAGAAAAAGTTAAGAACTTATCATGAGGGGCTGGAGAGGTGGCTCTAGGGTTAAGTTCGGATCCTAGACCCCACGTATAGACACCAGGCAGAAGCAGGGGCGGCCTGCGTTTCTGGTCCTGGTAGGGCGGAGCCTGTGAATCCCGGGGCAGAGTAAACAAGGAAGTGGAGGCATACATGGTGGTTCCCGAATT
The DNA here is from genome assembly GCA_023101885.1 of Typhlomys cinereus. Classification (NCBI taxonomy): domain Eukaryota; kingdom Metazoa; phylum Chordata; class Mammalia; order Rodentia; family Platacanthomyidae; genus Typhlomys; species Typhlomys cinereus. Next base: position 2,960,683 of record JALPQD010000208.1, on the reverse strand, counting down.
CGCCTGTGGTTCTACACACATACACACACACACACACACACACACATGCACGCACAATTGAATAAATAATAAATAATAAAAAAAAGAAGTTATCATGAGACTTTGTGCTTTTGAGAAAACTTGAGCAATTAACATAAGGGATATAAACTATGGAAATAAAATGATATCACAGCAGCTTTTCCAATCGTTCAACCATGCCTCTACCTATAGAAAATTTGAATTTTATTTACAGATAAAAAACCAGGGGCTGGAAAGGTGGCTCAGAGGTTAAGCCTCCGCGTTGCAGACAGAAGGTCCTGAGTTCGGATCCTAGATCTCACGTAGACATGCCGGGCAGAAGCGGGGGCGGCCTGCGTTTCTGGTCCTGGTAGGGCGGAGCCTGTGAATCCCAGGGCAGAGTAAACGAGGAGCAGGTGGAGGCGTCCATGGTGGTTCATCGAATTCATCGGTGGTTCTACACACACATATATACACATGTGTGCACACATGCACAATTGAACAAAAATGAAATAAAAAATATTAAAAAAAACAAGTGGAATACAGATGATGCGTAGATGGTGAGGCTCACTTATATTTTTATATAAGTCAATGAATTCTTTGTAGGCTGTAATTGAATCTATTTAGTGCTATTTATTTCACAAGTAAGAAATAATTACATTGAAAATCTCTGATGATAATCTTGCAATAATTGCAAAAATTGATGTATGGAAATTATAATTTGTAGAAAATAATCTAAACATAATTGCAAGGGTGTATGAAGTAAAAATTTCCCAGAAAGTCTAGGTAGTACTTAAATAAGGAAAATGACATAAAGTCTGGTAAATTATGATTGAAGAAAATAAGAGAGGTGCTTTTAGGTTAATTATTTTTTAAAATGATGATGACAACCGGTATAATCAAATTGCAATTTGAAATTATATTAGAAAGAATTTCATAAACCAGTGATCCTTTAAAAATGCAAAATCAAGTCATATTAGAACAAAGTAACTAACATTGAACAACTGAAACTTGCCATGGACAGTTTGTTTGTTGAAAATTCTAGAGATTTCTATTTTCAAATAATGACTGCTAATGATGGTGGTGTTTTTCTCCCTGTATACTGCAATAATACTAGGTATTTAGCTTTTCAACATGGAGGAGTTGGCCAGAATTTTTAATGTAAGTCATGGCTAGTCCTGACACATTACTTCTTTTCTTGGACTTTATCAGGATTATATAGCATGGAGGATTGTTTATGACATCTTCCTTGTGCATAAAGATCCAGTAAAACAGTTTTTCCATCTTAAATGAAGAAATCATTGGCCTATGTATTTTTATATACATTTAGGATTTTTTTGAATGCATTTGTGTTCAAATGTTTCTTAACTTTCAACTTACTCCTAGGCTACCTTAGCCCTTTGCTCCAGATGAAGAACAAAGTGCCAAGTCAAGTTCAAGTTATTCTGAGGCCAGATCAGAGTATTCGCAACAAAACCATGTGGCAGATTTTCCTATAGAGATACTTCATTTCATTAAATTTTATCCGTTGACAATTTAATTAATGAATACAATGAATGTATGTTATTTTTACCTCCCATTTCCTGATTTTTGTCTGCCTTCTTTTTCCCAATGTAAACCTTCCTAACTAAGTTCTTCCCATGACTTTTTTGCATGCGTGGCTCACTAACCCTCATCGGGGATTCCTTTAATGACGAGTACATGAGCACTTAGTGGATGGAATATGAATCCTGTACTTTTGAGAATCATGTACTTTTGAGAAAAGCAGCTTTTCTTTCCCACATCCATCTTAGCAGTCCTGTGGAGTTATGTATGTGGTGTGATCTGTTCCCTTGGCTCCTGGTGATGGTATAGATAATCCTGCCAAACTGGATAAGGAACTTTAATGAGCATACTATGAGCCAAAATAAAGCCCCTTGTTTCCTCACTTTGTTCTGTTATGTATTCATGCAGAGCAACTGTGATATCATCCCTACATCCATTCATTGACATCACACTGCTAAGAGGGACAAACCTTACTTACCAGGCCAAGTATCCAGAAGAGTGTCAAATTCCTGAACCAGTTCCCTCCATTTTATTCATCTATTTAGTTGGAGCTCCACATCAGTCAGATAATCTTCTTCATGTTTACGCAGGGTTTAATTTCAATTGACAATTCTTTATATATGTACCCAAAGCTCAAACCCTCAACCATCAAGTTGACACCTATATCTAACTGGGACAGATTAGAAGGGTCAAAAATTACTGGCAGGTTATATATAGTATAAGAAATAGGAGAATTTGGAATTTATAGGATACAAATATTAAAAAATAGGTTTTACATTTAAAAAGTTTAAAATTTAGTTAGTTTTAGGGCAGATATTTTTGTAGGAAAACTAACTCCATTATCTGTCAACTTTCAGTTATCTATTAATTGAGTGTTGTTGCCCAAGGAAGTTACACATAGCATTTCATGCTCTGGGGAGTAACAAAACAATATTACAGGACAATGCCCAACAGTTGACGAGTAGATAAGGAAAATGTAGTACATTTATACTAAGGAATACTACTCAGCCATCAAAATTGATGAATTAATGAAATTTGAAGGGAAATGGATGGAATTAGAAACAATTATATTGAGTGAAATATCCCAAACACAGAAAATTAAGCACCGTATATACTCCCTAATAGGGGGATCCTAGTACCAAACTCACTTAGTTACATATTCAAAGATAAATCTCTGTAATACCTACAGTAATTGCAAAGATTATAAGCAGAGAGGGAAGGGGAAGGAGGGTCCCGCCAGAAACAAGGAGAGAGGAGATCATGCTACAGCAGAGAAAATAGGCCACTATCATGAACTGTAAGTAAGTAATGAGACATCTGGTTGGGCTTGCAGACTTTCCTTACTGGTCACTTGCATCCGATGGGGTATGATCTTACCAGAAAGGGAGGGCATAGATGTGGCAGATAGAAGCAAATGGTCTCCTACTCTTATTCCATCTACCTTTGAATCTACTTTTATAATAAGATTCTATTTTAACAGCTTTTTATCCCTGGCCAGGGGTGACACCTAATACCCATCAGGATGGAGCCAAGGGCGGTTCAGGAGCAGCAAAACTGAAAAAAAAATCAATAAACCATAATTCGGAAAATCAGAAAATCTACATCAACCACCTGGAACCAGGCAAGCCTAATCTCCCCCACTCCTAAAGTTCAGTGAAATTTGTGGAAGAGGGGGCAGTAAGATTGTAAGAGCCTAAAGATGGGGAAGAAAAACGATATTCAAGATACTCCATACAAGTTAGAGCCAAAGTAATCATAATAGGACTTTTCATGACCTGCGCAATGACCAACATATCATTGAACCCCTAAAATCTAGCATGTATCACAGGCACTACGATCCTTAGAGGCAAGGGATTAATAGCCATAATAGTGGCTTTAAACACACACATACACACACAAAAAGAGCTCTAGGCAATGCCACTGAGTCCTTACAACTCATCAGAGAGGAGGACCCAGAGGGAAGTTTGACATGCACAATATAGGATGCTCCAGGAATGGGAGGAAGGGGCACTGGGAGAAAGGGAGGGAGGGGGGAAAGGAAGGGGAAAAGGTGGAGAGGGAGCAAGGGGATCCAGGGAGGAGTGGGGGGAGAGAGGGCAATGGGGTACTCATCAACTTTGTATGAGTGGAAGAAATAAAAAAAAACAATAATACATGAATATTAAATATTTGCTAATTAAAGCAAAGCAAAATGTAACAGGATAATCTCTTATTATGAAAAAGTTAAAGACTTTTCAGCTTTATATTTAAAAATTTCATAACTTTTTTCTATTTATAAACTTCTGTACTTAAAGTGTGTTTGGGTTCAATGTTTCATACATAATGGCAGAAAAAACCCTCTATGTATGTGGAATTAAAAGAGAATTTTAAAATATCAACTCTAATTCTTTGCTTTGAATTAACATTAAAATATTTAACATTATCTGTAAAAATGTCATATTCTTTGCAGATTAACATAGAATTTATGGAAATAATCCTGATAATTATTTGGTCATTTTGGAATTTCATTATTTAATTGAGCAAGTGTTAAGTAGCATTAATATTATCATTGGTCATTTTGAATAGACACATGTGTAAGTATTATTTATAATATTTTGTGTTTAGTTCACTTAAATTTTTATATTTTAGTATTTGAAACAATCTAGTTTCTATATTTCAGTAGATTTCATTTCTTTAAAAGATGCCATCTAAGATGCAGCTTTGCTCCAGTATAACAATGTATTTGCAATATTATTTTATTGTCATGTTGACATATTCTAAAGTTTGAGTTTCATTTGCATTAAATTCATCCAGTTTATGGATAAATGACTGCCTTGGGTTACTGTCTTCTTGTAGCTTGCTTTGAGTCACACACAAAGAAGATGAATAAAAAGAATATCTCACACCAAGGAAAATTCCCCTATTATCCGAACAGACATATTTGTGTTCACAGAAATTGCCTGTAACCAGTGGACTCTCCCAAATGTTTTCTTCAGACAGTTTTTCTCATTAAAAAGTTAAATATTTACCTCTTTTTATCTTTTCAATATATTTCCTTTCTGTCATTCATCTTAAAATGTATCAACATATCATCTTTCAAAGTCTAATACTGACAACATATAGTCAAAAACTGGTTGGTGCATGTGGATATGTTAGCATGAAACATGCAGGTGATTGAGAGTTTGTGTGTGTGTATGTATGAGAGAGAGAGAGAGACAGAGAGAGAGACAGGGAGAGGGAGAAAGATTGTAGTACATGTACCTGTGTGATGGAAACCAAGTGTGCATGCTCTTGACTTCTTATTCTTTTGAAACTGGACAACTCCTCAGAAAAGAAACAGGCTGTGAAGCTTGACAACCAGAATTCCATGGCCACAAAGCCCTCACGGTGTCCTCTGACCTGTATCTCTGCGCCATGGTATGTGTGCCTCTCTCTCTATCTCTTTCTCTCTCTCTCTCTTCTCTCAGATTAATAGCTAAATATATATTTAAAACATATAAATCATATATCAGAATTTCTTATCTGCCTTTCAAAGTACTTTTTTCATACTGATGTGAACTCAGAGCATAATCAGAAGCCTCAGAATGAACCACACACCACTTAAAGTAATTTAATAACAAATGAAACTTTTCTGCATGAACAAGCTTTTAATATCAATATGATTTTAAAGGAGAAATCAACAAAAATAATAAATAAATAATACCACTTAGGGAACAAGTGTTTCCTAAAAATTTTCCTGTTTTTCATCATCTCACTTTAAATGTTGATGAAGTCAAGAAATGATGTGCTGTGTACAGTACCAGTTGCTTATAGGCACCTCAGACTAACAGCTCATTTGCACTACTGAGAATTTCCACTTGTCAAATGTGTTGTTCCCATTTTCTTGTTGATATTCATTCTTCCTACTTTCATTGCAGCAACTACTTTATAAATCTTCATACATAGACACACAGATACATACTCATGCGTGCATACACTCATGCATACACACATGAACATATGCACATGGGCACATACACAGTACACACACACATATAAGCAACACTATACATATATGTGTATGTGCACATATAACCACATATATGCATACACATATTCACTCACCCATATGTATACATATACACACCTATCTCTTTTTGCTTATCTTTTCACATACACCAAAATACTTATTAGAATCAAAGATCTCCAGATATTATTATTCATTGTTTTCTCATTTACACATAGTCTCATTTTCATTGTAATGTCATCAATTATATAGAGAGAGGCTGCTTAATATGAGATATTTATATCAAGAAGCTATCTTTTTTCTTTTTTTTTTTTTGCTGGAGTGTGCTTGCATTTAGAATTATCTCTTCATAGGACCATCTAGTCAGCCACTGATTTGCTTTGTCAGTGATTTTAGCTGGCGTATCACAGCTTTGGTTGTAGTTGGAAGCAGGTCAACATATGACTTATGTCTTAATAAAATGTTGTTGTTATTACTTACCTTGGCCCTGGGGTTCACTGCTGACTCAAGGGTACTTCTAATTAGAGTTTTTAATTCTCAGCTGTTGCAGTACCTGAATATTGGGTTTAAGCGACTGTAAAAATGAAGCTAATCAACAGGAAACAAATAACACTGCATTTCTTTGCTTATCTTGTAGACAGATTGCAAGTTTTGTGTCCCTTTCATTTGACCACTAAATTTTCCCTAACATAACAAATACTGAAAACAGCTCTTGAAGCATGACTCTATATTATTTTTAAGTGAGAACATCTTCCTCTCATGGCGTAATAGGCAATTCAGGCATCCCTGGGTATTCTAAGTGAGATATAAAACAGGTCAGCCTCTGAATCTGAAGGAGATGAATGTGGCAAAACCCCCTTCTGATGGTGCTTTGGTTCACTGACCTTGGTGTGGGAATGAAAGGTGATTGCAAATTCAAAGACAAGTTGGAAGAGCTTCACAGTAACTTATTAAGCTGATCTCCTAGGCTTGCATTTTCTGCAATTTCTGTGCCTGACCTCTCCAGCCAGAAGAATTCATCACCACAGTCTGAATGCCCTCTGCCTTTGTCTGTATCTAAACACTTCCCCATGCATTCAGTTAGCTAACACAGCAGATCCCTAAATAGCCTGCAGAACCACTTTATTTCCTCTTGCATTGGTACCTGATGCAAACCCACTTACACTTTACAAATAGTATATCTTTTTTCCAAGATGAAAGAGCCTGTTCTTTTCTTGACATAGCAATTTCTAAAAGTTTTAAGCACTTACCAAGCATTCCTTGAAGTATTTTTATTCTCATATCAAATATCAGGATATAGGTTTCTCTCTTCTATTCCTGTTTAGGCACTGATGAAGTAAGACTCCATGCTGATCGAAACTTGAATTTTAAGCATCAATTAAGATTATATACACTAGCTCTTCAACAAAATTTTGAGTGTAATGTGATGATTAAATTCAACCCATACAAACTAGGTTCACAACTATAGCTATACTGTAGCTATGACTGTAGAATTGCTTAGGCCACTTCCTTCTATCTTGGATTGCTAATTTAGAGTTATATGAAATTATACCCAGTGTTTAAAGTTTACTGTATGGAGTAATAATTACAAGGTTTGCATGGTATTTGGTAAAATTCTTAGAAATAAGTATTTGTGTGCTTTTTAACATATGGATTTTTGACATTTTCCTTGCTGATTTGAATCCCTTGTGTGTCCCTTTCTTTTCTTATGGCTTCAGCTAAGACTTCAAATACAATATTGAGTATAAGTGGTAAGAATGGACAGCCTTGTCTTGTTCCTGATGGAAGTGGGAATGCTTCAAGTTTTTCCCCATGAGTATAATCCTTGCTGTGGGCTTTGTAGACAGCTTTTATTATATTGATAAAGGTTCCTTCCATTCCAACATTCTCTAGGGTTTTGATCATAAAGGGCTCTTGGATCTTGTCAAAAGCTTTTTCTGCATCTATCAAGAGTATCATGTAATCTTGGATTTTAGATTGGTTTATATGGTGGATTATGTTTATTGATTTGCATATGTTGAACCAACCTTGTGTGCCTGGGATAGAGCCTACTTGAACCCCTTGAATAATCTTTTTGATATGTTTTTGAATTTGACTTTTTGGAGAATCTTTGCACTTCTGTTCATTCAAGAGATTGGCCTATAGTTTTCTTTTTTAAGTGTACCTTTATTAGGCTTTGGGATTAAAATGATATTAGCTTCTTAGAAAGAATCTGGTAGTGTTCCTTCCTTTGCTATTTGATGGAACAGTTTAAGTAGTATTGGTGTTATTAGCTCCTTAAATGTCTGGTAGAACTCTGTGATGAATTCATCTGGTCCAGGACATTTTTTTGGTAGGAAAATTTGAGATTATTACTTCATCGATTTCCTCATATGTTATAGGACTATTTATATAATTCACAACTTCCTGATTCAATTTAGGTAAGTTGTGTTTACTTATGAATTCATACATTTCTATTGCGTTGTCAAATTTCACAGAGTATAAGTTTTTGAAATATGATGTTATAATACTCTGAATTTCTTGGGTATCAGTAGTGATAACTCCATTTTCATTTCTAATTTTGTTAATTTGTGTTTTTTCTCTCTTGCTTTTGGTTAATTATCTAGGGTTGTATCAATCTTACTGATTTTTTCAAAGAACCAGCTTTTTGACTGGTTGAGTATCTGTATCGTTTTCCTAATCTCAATTTAAGGTATTTCTCCCCTTATTTTGCTAATCTCCTCTCTTCTACTGCTTTTGGGATTAGATTCCTCTAGTGTCTCTAAAACTTTAAGCTGCATTGTTAAGTTATTTAATTCTGATGTTTCCATTTTTTGATGTTGGCATTAAGAACAATGAACTTATCTCTTAGGACAGCTTTCATTGTATCACAAAAGATTTTGATAAGTTGTATTTTCATAATCATTTACTTTCAAGAAATCTTGAATTTCCTTTGTAATTTCTTCCTGAATCCAATTCTCATTCAGCATCATAGGGTTAAGTTTCCAGGAGTTAGTGTATTTTCTCTTGTTTGTTGTGTTGTGGATGTCAAGCTTTAGACCATGGTGGTCTGATATGGTACAGGCTAGAATTTCAACTTTCCTATATATGTGGAGATTGGTTTTGTGGCCCAATATGTGATCTATTTTGGAGAAAATTCCGTGTGCTGCTGAGAAAAATGTGTATTCTTTGGTGCGCGGATGAAAAGTTCGTTAGAGATCTGTAAGGTCCATTTCTTTAAGGGTTTGATTAAGTTCCAGTGGGTCTCTGTTAAGCTTTTGGCCTGTTGATCTATCCCATGTTGAGAGGGCAGTGTTGAATTCCCCAAGAATTATGGTTTGGGGTTGATTTCTCGCTTTAGATGCTGTAGATTTTGCTTAATGAATGTGGAGGAGCCCGTGTTAGATGCATATATGTTCAGAATTATGCAGTCTTCCTGGTGAATTGTACCTGTGACTAAAATGTAGTATCCATCTGTGTCTCTTATGATTTTTTTGGTTTGAAATCCACTTTGTCCGAAAGCATAATGGCTACCCCTGCCTGTTTTCTGGTTCCATTAGCTTGCAGAATTTTTGAGCAGCCTTTTATTTTTAGGATGTGCCTATCTTTTGTGGTGAGATGAGCTTCCTGCAGGCAGCAGTTTGGTGATTTTTAATCCAAGTTTGTAATCTGTGTCTCTGGATTAGTAAATTAATTCCATTGACATTTAAAGTTATAATGGAGAAATTATTTTTAAACTCCAGACATTTTTTATGTTTAGTGGCTTTTGTAAGTGTGTTGTTTGGCTTTTAGGTTTTGGTGGTATTATACTCCCTTCTGTCCTCCTAGATAGGCTTGTGTTTTTTTTCAAGCTTGAGAATCATTTTTAGCATTTTTTGAAGGCCTGATTTGGTAGACATGTAAACCTTCAAGTTGTCTTTGTGCTGGAAAACTTTTCTTTCTCCCTCGATCATGACAGAGAGTTTTGCTGGGTATATCGGCCTATCGGCCTGGGTTGACATTTTTGTTCATTTAGTACTTGAAGTACATCTCTCCAAGCTCTTCTTGCTTTTACTGTTTCCATTGAGAAGTCATTTGCTATTTTAATAGGTTCACCATTAAAAGTGACTTGTTTTTTTTTTCTCTTGAAGCTCTCAGCACCTTTTCTTTGTCTTAAATGTGGAGTGTTTTGACTATTATTTGCTGTGGCAAGTTTCTATTTTGGCCATATCTGTTTGGGGTATGGAATGCCTCTTGTATTTGGATGGGCCTCTCATTCTTTAGTTGAGGGAAGTTTTCATATATGATAGTTTCCTTATTTTGGTGTTTTGGGATTCTTGTCAGAAGCATGTTAGGCTTCTTCAGGGTGTTCCATATCTCTTGAATGTTACTCAAAAGTATCTTTTTAGCTTTAACAATCTCTTCCATTGAGCTAGTTAATACTTCCACTAGACAGGGGGTGCCTTACCTGCTCTGAGAGCGAGCCAGGGTACGTTCCTAGCAGGCAGGGGGGGGAAGGGACTAAGGATGATCAGTGAGCTTTATCTGGGACCTGGGGCATGACCAGTAGTCCACCAAAGCCCTGGGCAGCTTTGAAGCTGCTCAGGCTGAATGGTGGGAAGGGCTGGGAGGAGCGGGTGACCTGGGTTCTGGTGGGAAGTACCTGGGAAGCAGAGTTCCTTACCTGGACCAGGCGAGCAAGCATTTGTTCAGGGTTGGAGGAAGGAGGGGAGGTGATAAGGATGATATTGTCTCTACATGGCCTGATTCTCTTTTGTGTTCAGTATATATTTTGTAGCATTCGTCTTTTGTCTCACTGTACAGTTGAAGATGTCATTTTGGAGATCAAATTTGATTTAGGGCTACAGGTGTAACTCAGTGGTGAACAATCTTTGAGGTCTTGAGTTGGATCCTGAACACTACAAAAAAGGAAACCAAAGATTTTCAAAGTCATATTCAGCCATGTTTACCATTTCAAGAGCTGCTAATTGCTTTGTACAGAGCCACGTTTTGATGTAGTGTCCTCTTCTGCCTGAAATACTTCATTTAAAATTCATGCTGCAGGTGTTTTAACAGTGAACACTCTACTCAGCTTTCTTTACATAAGAAACTTTATTTCTGTGTCCTTTTGCAAAGATATTAATGAAGAAAAAATCCTCATCAATGATAAAATTTCCCTAGGTAAAATCCTCAGCATGTCCTTCAGTATTTGAACAATATCTGTCCTTCATGTCCTGCACTACATCATCCCTTCCTCCTGGCATAATGTGATTTTCTTTTAGCAATTTCAAAGAGTTGTCTGCTTATTATTCATCTAAAATGTTAATTAAGAAAGTTTTCTTTTTTTTTCATTTCAAATACAGAGATGATTTTGGGGAAGTTTTCCCTTAGCATTTTGTTGTTATTTTGTTGTTCATCCTTTCCACTGGTACTTCAGCTCACACTGCTGAATTCTATCTATAACTTCACAGTTATTTCACTTTATATTATCTAATTCACTATTAATACCACAGAATGTGCTTTATTTCAGTGCAGAAATTTTATTCCATATTTATTTTCTTTACCTGTGGTCTGCTCCCTAGGTGTTCTATGTTCATTAATTCTTGAAGCATTCTTCAGAAACTGTTGAATAAGCTTGTCTGCACCTTCTGCTTCTTCGTTCTTATCATTTCTCCTCTGTTTCAATAAAATGATATTTTCCTTCTTTATGAGCTCTATTTTTCTTTGTATTGTTGGCATTTTTACTTGAGTTCCTGATAATGCAATTCACAAGATGTTTGCTAACGTTCTTGCATTCCATTATATAGTAATATACTTTTCCCTAGGTGTAATCAATTCTATCCCTTAATTTTTAGTCTGACGTTTGTTAGCTATAGCATTTCTCATGGAAATATTTTTTATCATTAATGCATTTAGACAATTCTGTGGACTGTACCATATGCTCCACAACCTAGAGATTTTGCAAAATGAGGAAAAAATAAATCACATAAGCATCAATGTTCTTGTGAATCTATCTACTCTCTGTAACTGATTATTCCCTCATTCTCACAGCTCCTTTCACCCACAGTTGGGTAACTGAGTGTTTAGCTGATGAACACTTGAGTTGCTGGTTTCTCCGATGTCAGGACGCTCTCGTCTCTCCTTTCAGCTTGTTGCCAAGTTGGTTAGCAGAACTTGAAATCAATGTCCTTGACTAAGCTTGATACTGTAGCTAAGAAAGTATATTGGTCAATAGAATGTTGATTCTTCAGGTTTATGTTTGATGCAACTGTCCTTAAGAGAGGAGTTATTCATTTCATGGTTCCAAAGTTGTTATCCATTGTAGCTTTCTAGTCACTACCTGAGTTGCATAAGATAGAAGACAAAAGCTGTTCTTATATCCTTGTAAGTATTGAATTTTCCTCTAAATTAAAGATGAAATACCATATAAACAATGGTGAATGAATTCCATGTAAATAAAATACAGATAATAAAGACTTAGTAGAATCTAATATGGAGCTATTATAAAATTATTATTTACAACATTTGTAAGGTTTTAACATATGCTCATTAATTAACTGCATTATGATCATATTTATAATATCAATATTAAACACACCTAAATAATTATAAAAGCCAGTTCATTCTATGTTAATATATTCTATTCATCTACATTAGAAAATCTACATAGGAAAAGTAGATCATATTTGACAATTTGTGTCAAATATATTCAATTATAGATATTTGCAATGGTAGACAAATTTTATTTTGCATTTTAAAACTTATGATCAGTCATACTTGTTAACTATTTTATGATTCTCAAGTCTCACACTTTTCTTCAAATTTTGCTATTCTTACATCATTCTAAGAAATTCTTTCATATGTTATATTTAAGTCAAGTTACATGTAGGCTGTTTATGCTTGATTTGAAATAAGCTTTCTCTTGAACTGACAGCAATATTTAGCAGAATAACATGTCACTTTAGAAATGTCTTATGCTTTTGAGGACCAATAAACTAAAGCATGTTCTCCAGACCCTTTCATGGCAGGTTGACAGTTCATTGGCCAAATTTCTATAATCCTCAATTTAAAATAACTAAATCAGCTCCTTTGTTCCTCTGGCTGGTCTGCCCACCCGACCAGTCGGGGACTTGCTCCGGGGTCCTCCATCCCAGGTGGGTTACCCACTCCCCAGGTCTCCCCTTGACCCAACTCCTCCCACCAGCCAGCCCCAGCAACACCCAGGCTGCTTCCGGTTTGCCCCAGACCCTTTTTTCCTCCTGCCAGCCTGCCCATCTGACTGGGAAAGGTCCTCCATCCCCGGAGCTTGAGTGGGCCATTAAGCCAAGTCCTAGGTCCCAGGTGAAGAGTTCTGCCATCACCATCAGCCCCTCTGCCCCTCCAACCTACCCGGGACCCTCCTCCGTGGTTCACGGAAGACACACTGCTACTCAGAAATCAACAGAATCCAAAGAAAATCCAAGCAAAGCTTAAGGGACAAATACCATACATCTGAAGTCCTCTAAAATCATCCTATCACATGAGAGAGATTCTTTACATCCAGCCCAAAGATAAGTAAACCTGTTTTTTTTTTTTAACCATACTGCTCCTTTTTAGTATTAATCACTGTAGATTAACTTTTCCATACAACCACCCCCAAAATATATACAACTCTAGGTATTATACCACTCACCCTCACATATCACCAAGATACTAAATCGTAAAAGTGCAATGCCATACTAATATTCATCCCCTGTCTACTTAACCTGAATTAATTGATGTACTCACAGCCTGATAGCCTCATTTAGGAAATAATAATAACAGACAAATGAACCCAACTATGAGGCAAGCACTAGTAATAACTGCCAGAGAATAGTAATAGCAATTGAATCAGTTCAGTCAAAAACACACAGAAACTGAAAGGTCTTAAGAGACAAAACAACAATGCCCAAGTTAAAAAGCAAATCCATGAAACACAAACCCAGGAAGACAAATCCCCCACCAAAAGAATTAACACCATAATGATGGATTCCCACCAGAACAAATTCACAGACAATAGCCAAGAAAGCCAGACCCAAGATAACAACTTTCAAAGTATGACCATTACCATGATTAATACTATGAAAGAGGAAATCAGGGAGGAGGTTAAACAACCACATAAACCACTTTGAACAGGAACACAACAGACACTTGGAGGAGTTGAGAAAAACAGCTCTAGAAACAAAAATAGGCATAGAGCAGTTAAAACAGTCTCAGGCAGAGTTTAAAATCAAACTAAAAGACAAGTTATCTATAACCCAAAGCTCAACAGAGAGTCTTATCAGCAGAACTAACGAAGCAGAAAACAGAATTTCAGATCTTGAAGACAAAGTGGGAGAATTAACCAGCTCAATGGAAGAGATTGGTAAAGCCAAAAAGATACTTGAGAGGAACATTCAAGAGATATGGGACACCCTGAAGAAGCCTAACATGCGCATTCATGGAATACCAGAGCAAGATTAGCAAAATACCACAACTGAGGAAAATTTTCAAATTATCATAAATGAAAACTTCCCCCAACTAAAGAATGAGAGGTCCATCCAATTACAAGAGGCATTCTGCACCCAAAACAGATATGACCAAAATAGAAAATTGCCACGGCAAATAATAATATAAAACACTTCCCATTCACGACAAAAAAAAAGTGCTGAGAGCTTCAAGGGAAAAAAAAAAACAAGTCACCTTTAAAGGTAAACCTATTAATATAGCAAATGACTTCTCAATGGAAACAGTGAAAGCAAGAAGAGCTTGGAGAGACGAACTTCAAGTATTAAATGAGCAAAAATGTCAACCCAGGCTGATATACCTGGCAAAACTATACGTCATGATCTAGGGAGAAAGAAAAGTTTTCCAGCACAAAGACAACATGAATGCTTACATGTTTACCAAACCAGGCCTTCAAAAAAAATGCTAAAAATGATACTCAAGCTTGAAGAAAACCCAAGCCTATCCAGGAGGACAGAAGGGAAGTATAATACCAACAAAACCTAAATGTCAATCAACACACTTACAAAAGCCACTAAACATAAAAAATGTCCAGAATTAAAAATTAATTTCTCCATTTTAACATTTAATATCGATGGAATTAACTCACCGATGAAGAGACACAGATTACAAACTCAGATTAAAAACCACAACCCATCAATCTGCTGCCTGCAGGAAACTCATCTCACCACAAAAGATAGGCACATCCTAAAAATAAAAGGCTGATCAAAAATTCTGCAGCTTGCCCGCCTTGGTCACCTGACCACGCTTCCCAGTCCACCGTCCCTAGACACACTGCTACTCAGAATTCTCTAGTGTCCAAAGGAAACTCAAGCAAAGTTCTAAGGGTCAAAGGCCATACATCTGAAAACCTCTACAACCATCCTATCACATGAGAGAGATTCTTCATATCTAGCCCAAACATAAGTAAACCTCCATTTTTTCACCTTACTGTTCCTTTCTAATATTAATAACTGTAGATTAACTTTTATATACAGCCATCCCAAAAACATATACAACTATAACGAGTACACCACTCACCCATCCAAATACAAGAGGTAAATACAAAAGGCAAATACAAGCAAACCTATTAAAATAACAAATGACTTCTCAATGGAAACAGTAAAAGGAAGAAGAGCTTGGAGAGATGTACTTCAAGTATTAAATGAGCAAAAATGCCAACCCAGGAAAACTATCCATCATGATCAAGGGGGAAAATACACTAACTCCTGGAAACTTAACAATATGATGCTGAATGAGAACTGGATTCAGGAAGAAATTAAAAAGGAAATTCAAGATTTCTTGAAAGTGAGTGATAATGAAAATACAACTTACCAAAATCTGTGGGACACAATGAAAGCTGTCCTGAGAGGTAAGTTCATAGCTCTTAATGCCTACATCAAAAAAATGGAAACATCAGATATAAATAACTTAACAAGGCAGCTTAAAGTTTTAGAGAAACTAGAGCAATTTGATCCCAAAAGTAGTAGAAGAGAGGAGATTAGCAAAATAAGGGAAGAAATATCTGAACTCGAGATTAAGAAAACAATAGAAAAAAACCAACCAGTCAAAAAGCTGGTTCTTTGAAAAGATCAATAAGATTGATACACCCCTAGCTAAATTAACCAAATGCAAGAGAGAGAAAACCCAAATTAACAAAATCAGAAATGAACATGGAGTAATCACTAGTGATACCCAAGAAATCCAGAGAATTATAACATCATATTTCAAAAACTTATACTCTGTGAACTTTGACAACACAAAAGAGATGGATGAATTTCTAGGTAAACACAACTTACCAAATTGAATCAGGAAGTTGTGAATTATTTAAATAGTCCTATAACATAAAGGAAATTGAAGAAGTAATCTTAAATCTTCCCACCAAAAAATGTCCTGGACCAGATGGATTCAGTACAGAGTTCTACCAGACATTTAAGGATTAATAACACCAATACTCCTTAAACTGTTCCATCAAATAGCAAAGGAAGGAATACTACCAGATTCCTTCTATGAAGCTAATATCGTTTTAATCCCAAAACCTAATGAAGATAAACTTAAAAAAGAAAACTATAGGCCAATCTCTCTGATGAACAAAGATAAAAAAAATTCTCAACAAAGTCTTAGCAAATCGGATTCAAAAACATATCAAAAAGATCATTCATGGGGATCAAGTAAGCTTTATCCCAGGCACACAAGGTTGGTTCAACATATGCAAATCAATAAACATAATCCACCATATAAACAAGTCTAAAATCCAAGATCATATGGTACTCTCGATAGATGCAGAAAAAGTTTTTGAGAATATTCACCAGCACTTTATGAGCAAAACCATAGAGACAGTTGGAATGGAAGGAACCTTTGTCAATATAATAAAAGTTGTCTACAACAAGCCTACAGGAAGGATCATACCCAATGGGGAAAAACTTGAAGCATTCCCACTTTGATCAGGAACTAGACAAGGCTGTCCATTCTCACCACTTCTCTTCAATACTGTACTTGAAACCTTAGCTGATGCCATAAGATATGAAAGGGATATAAAAGGGAAGACACTAGAAGGTGGAAAGACCTCCAATGTTCCTAGATTGGCAAAATCAATATCACAAAAATGACCATCCTACCGAAGTATACAGATTCAATGCTATACTAATTAAAATCCCAAAGCAATTCTGTAAAGAAGTTGACCAAACTATCTCAATGTTCATATGGAGGCACAAAAGACCCAGGATAGCAAAAACAATCCTGAGTAACAAAAACACTGCTGGAGGTATCACCATTCCAAACCTTAGTCTATACTACAAATCCATAGTTATAAAAACAGCCTGGTCTTGGCTCCAAAATAGACGCAGAGATCAATGGATAAGATAACACAGATAAATGATATCTTCACTGAGATATCATCTCACCCTGGTTAGGATGGCAAAAATCAACAATACATTTGGTGTTCTCACCAAATTCTGGAGAGAATGTGGAGAGAGGAGAACTCGCCTACATTGCTGGTGGGAATGCAGGCTCATACAACCACTCTGGCGAGCCATCTGGAGATTCTTAAAGAAGTTAAAGATTGTAATGCCATATCACCCAGCTATTCCACTTTTGGAAATAACACCTCATACAGCAAAAATCCACCTCCATAGCACAAGCACGACCATGTTCATAGCGGCACTGTTTACAATAGCAAAGTCATGGAATCAACCCAAATGTCCAACAGTTGACCAGTGGGTAAGGAAAATGTGGTACTTTTATACAATGGAATACTACTCAGCTATCAAGAATGATGAATTAATGAAATTTGCCAGCAAATGGATGGAATTAGAAACAATTATATTGAGTGAAGTATCCCAGACACATAAAATTAAGCGCCACATGTACTCCCTAATAGGTGGATCCTAATACCAAACCCATCTAGATTCACACTGAAAGATAAATCTCTGTAATACCTACAGTAATTGAAAAAATTATAAACAGGAGGGAAGGGGAAGGAGGGCCCCACCAGAAACAAGGAGAGAGGGGATCATGAGATAATAGGCCACCATCAAGGACTGCAAATAAGAAATGAGACATTTGGTTAAGCTCACAGACTGTCCTTCCTGGTCATTTGCAACTGATGAGGTATGATCTTACCAGAAAGGGAGGGCATATAGTCTGGCAGATAGAAGGTAAACATTTTGCAATGGGAGTCTGTCCCACTCCTCACCATAGTCTCCTAGTCTTATTCCATCTACCTTTGAATCTATCCTTATAATAAGACTCAATTTAACTTCTTTTTATCTCTGACTAGGGCGTAACATCCAATACCCATCAGGATGAAGTCTAGGGCATTGCAGGAGTACCAAAACTGAAAAAAACATCAACAAACCATAATTCAAAATATTAGAGACTCTATATCAATCACCTGTAATCAGGCCTGCTAATCTCTCACCATCCTGGAACTCAGGGAAATTTGCAGAAGAGGGGGCAGTAAGATTGTAAGAGCACAAGGATGAGAGGAGTTATGATATGCAAGATACACCACAAATATTAGGGCTGAAGCAATTATAATAGGACTCACCATGATCTGTGCAATGACCAACATATCATTGACCCCTCAAATTCTAGCACTCAAGGCACTAGGATCCTTAGAAGCAAGGGATTAAGAGTCACAATAATGTTCCTATACTTAAGAGGAGCACAAGAAAGAGTTCTAGGAAATGCCACCTTAAATCTTACACTTTATCAGAGAGAAGGACTCAGAGGAAAGTTTGATATACACATTAAAGGATGCTTCAGAGATGTGGTGAGAGGGAATTGGAAGAAAGGGAGGGAGGAGGAAAGGAAGGGGAAAAGGGAGGAGGGAGCAAGGAGGTCTAGAGAGGGTTGGAGGGAGGGGTACCTATTACGTTTGTATGAGCAGAAAAATAAAAAAATAAAATAACTAAATCAAGAGAACAAAGTAATATGAATCAGGTAAATGATTCAATAACTGAAATTCTTATGGGTTTTTAAAAAGCAAAATATTTAATTAAAACAATTATAAAACAAGTGAAATTATTACATTATACACTATTGTTAAGCATACATGTCAAAACATCTTCACTCTTTTGTCAAAAATAAATGGGTAGGAACTATTGGAAATAAAGGTTTCTGTAAGGCATGCACACTTATAATTGGGTGAATATAAATCTCAGGTGCATTATAGGAAGGAATTGTACATATTTAGGAGGCAAATGTGATATTTCACATGTAGTTATCTTGTGCAATTTTCACTGTGAATTCAAAATCACATGCCCTATGGTAATCAGTGATACAGTTTCTATAAGATCAACTTCTCAGAGATTCCATTACCTAGATTTGGAGTATTTGTGTTCAACTTTCTGACTTATTTTACCTCTAACCATAGAATATTTTTCAGGTTCCTTAGTTCTTCAGTGGCCACTTGGATAGTAGAAAAATAAGGGCAAATACTGGAGAAGTGTACTCTATTGTAGAAGTTTCTAGAAGAACCAATCCTTGTTGACTCTCCAATTGCAACCTAATAGTCCCCACTTCAAACTTTGGACTTCTAGCACCAGCAATGAATAAATAATATACTATTCCACCTGCAAATTCTGAAGTAACTCAAGTTCTAGAGTTAGAAATACGAGCAGTGGATGGTAATTGAAAAAATAATAAATACCCTTATTGTTGCAAACTGTTATCCTTGTCTTCCTTAGATTTTTTTCTCTGTAATATTAAATATTGTTTGTTTTTATTTATTCTTTTTATTATAGAATAAAGAAGTTGCAAAACCTTGTACTTTATTTGGTTGACTGCTTTGAAAACGATGGATATACAGTGAAGTTTGTGAAACAATGAACATCATTATCAAGTTTTATAACAGTTTTATAGGAAGAATATCTTCTTAGAGTTAAGGAAAAAGTTTTTAGAAGTGCAACAATGTATAAGATATAACGATAGATCCTGAACAAAGGAATTAAGCTCTCCTCCATTCTCCAGGTTTAAACATATCTTCATAGTCTCTTTTATAGTCTCTCATTTGTAACAAATTGCTGCAAAACAAATATAGGTTACAATAAATGCTCACAATAATTCTTTCCAGCCTATGTTGAAACTCATTTTAATTCTCTTAAGGATCACATGAATTAGAAACCTATGTAGAATTAAAAAGAATATAATGCATAAAAGTGACACCCTGTGAAATTCAGGCTAAAACAAACAAACAAACAACTAAAAATGCTATTTAAATTAATACAAAACAGAAAAGTACCAAGATAAATAATAAGAGATAATATGAGAAAAAATAATAATAAAGCAGAGCTAGATTTTTAAAATTTTATGGAAGATATATGCTACATACAAAAACTGGCAAAGGTATTCACTACATCTGTAATTCAAATGAAATCTAAAATTAAAAAAATACATTTAAAGATCCAATGGAGTAGAGTTATCTTTAAAAAAGAGCTGCTTCTATAGTATACTGACTAGCTGCAATTACTGCGTCCATATCAAGGTTTGTGGGGGGTCCCCGGGGATCGCAGCTCCGTTGTGCAGGCCGGTCTGGCAGGTCCTCCACAAAGGGGATTGGGGAAAGGTGAGTGGGCTTTCCACCTGCTCCCTGCCCTCCTTCCTGGGGACATCAGACGCAACAGGGAGTCTGGTCAAGCAGGAACTCATTTATTGCAAGTCCATAGCATCTTATAAAGACAGAAACTGCAAGGGGAATTCCAGGGGGGGAAACAGGCAACCAATGCATCTTAAAGGTCAAGCCAGCACACAGGTTGAATGTAGCAAGATTTCTTCAAAACATCCTGAGCTACGTATGCCCTCTTGACCTCTTCTATCAAAACATCTTTGTCTAAGCTTACCAGACCAGCAAGGTCACCTAGACTAAGGCCTCCACGAAGGCTTCTACATTTGCTTATTTTACAACATTTTTCCCTCAGTTTAGACAAGTGAAAAACTAAACTTATAATATTGATATCAGATTGAGAGGTTTAAGTGATATATCCAAGTAAAATGTGTGAAACAACTTTGTAATATCCACACATTGGAAGTAAACATAATGTGGTTGAGTACAATAAGGACATAGTATATTTAGGAAAAATAGATCCATATGGCTAGGTATCAAATATTTTAGCAAATGAAAAAGTAATAAAATGGGGACTGGAGAGGTGGCTCAGGAGTTCAGCCTCTGCCTTGCAGGCGGAAGGTCCTGAGTTCGGGTCCTAGACCCCACGTATAGATGCTGGGTAGAAGTGGGGGCGGCCTGCGTTTCTGGTCCTGGTAGGGCGGAGCCTGTGAATCCCCTGGCAGAGTAAAGAAGGAGGAGGTGGAGGCAGTCCGTGGTGGTTCCCAAATTTGCCCGTGGTTCTACACACACACACACACACACACACACACACACACACACGCCCAATTGAATAAATAATAAATTTTTTTTAAAAAAGTAATAAAATGGGCAATCAAATAATTTAAAAAGAATATTAGGTCACATACAAGAAAATAAGAGAGGAAAGATGAGAGAGACCTTTTATTTCTTCACCAAGCTGAATTCTGAACAGAACACCTAAAATATCTTGCAAACAATTTTTTATCTATTTTTATTTTATATATTACACATAATATGAACAGACAGATAATTCTAAAAATCATTGATTTATATAATTTTTTATAGTAAATTCATGAAAAGCTTTTATTTACAACATTCATATTGGCAGTTGGTAAGAGTAAGGGCTGATGAAATGAAGTGGAAAGAAAGCCTTGTGAAAGTGGTGACCTATTGTTTGAGAATATGGTATGGTATAAAAATACCAGCTGTGTTCAATTTATGAATTTTGTCAAAAAAGCACTCATATGTACATAGAATTGATGCTGCCAGTCTAAGGAAGGACTGCTTTTCAAGTAAGGACTGGGACCTGGAGTCCTATGAATACACTGAGAAAAATTAGAGTAATTACTGAGAAAAGATCAAACAGAATATTTCTGACACCTTGATTTTATCCTGGACAAAATACATTTCATGTTCAAACAATGGCAGCCTGTGACTGAACATGGTTACAGTTTATATTGTTGTTGAGGCTTCTGATAGCTAGTTTTTCCAACTCTGTTTTGTTTGCTAAAACTGAAGCAGTCAGATTTAAAAGTTTTCTATTGCACCTCAAAACAGAAGGGTCCATCAAATCTAGAAGATGATGCTAGAAATAATGAATGAGCATAATTTTATAAGCATTTTAACTGGGTAAATAATGGAATATTTGACGTGGATTAATTGATAATGAGAACACAATGGTAGACAATTGCCTGTTATTACAAGAGCAATCTTTACTAGACAGTATCTTAATACACACACACACACACACCACACACAAACACACCACACACACACACATACACACACACAGGTAACAGTGCCGTTACTTATTTGATGTGATACACTGGATCATTTCCTTATCCTTTCTGTAGACAGATTAAAAAAAAGTCAGGATTAGCAGTGGTTCCTTTTGTTGTTAATGAGACTAACTTAAAAATTCAATAAGGAAATCACTGACAAAGAACTAGACTTTGAACTGAGAAAATGTTGAGACTGACTCAGCAGCTTATAATTTATGCTATAAAAACAACTCACAAAAAATCACCTGTCAAATAATAAAAGAAATAGTTACAAAAATCTCCAAAGTAAGTGAAATATCCTCATGTTGGTCTTATAAAAATAATGCAATTGAATATTCCTGAAGCTTTAAATGCACAAGATGAGATAGGGAGTACATGTATGCTTATTATTACAGACTTGGAAGACAGATGAAGAAGGAAGTGAGAAGTTTTGAGGTCAAGCCTCTTGATCTAGACTTCAAATTTCACTTCTGCCATGGTAATAATAGCAACCCCTTTTTCAAAATCCAATACGTGAGAGAGCCAACAAAAAGAGACAACCAACAGGCATACACAATAAAGGACTCTCTGGGAATTGGGGGGGAGGCACTGGGGGATGGGGAGGGAGAGGAGGGGAAGGAGGGGGTTCGGGGGGAGGAGGGTACATTTTAATAAAAAAAGAGACAACCAAAACAATGCCAGCTTTATCAAACTCTGTTAAGAAGATCTATGTACTGTTCATGCAATTACAAATTTTCAATACAAAATAGAGAGCAATTTGATGTAAAATATCAAAGTAAAATAGATTAATTATAGTTATTTAAAATTTTGAGCAATTTCATAGCACATATGATATGCATATTTAATTAACAGGAATTTTCTCATATTTTTAGAACAAAAATAGTAGTAAAATACATAATGATCACCTGGTAATTTTTAATCTGGTTTATTACATGATTATGTAATATGAATATGAATACTGTGGTGGCAGTAACTCTTAGGGCTATAGGTAATACTTGCTGATGAAAATAACTGTTCTTAACCTTTAAGAATCTCATTTGTTGATGTAAAACAGGATCTTGTAAATTATCAGAAGTTACAGAAGAAAACAATGCTCCTTCATAAGCTACTCATCTGTACAAAGCCAGATTACAAATCATATTAAAATGCAATGATAATAAAAGGAAAAGAAATTAATAGATCATCAAAATACATATAAATCTCCTTTCCATCTGCCACAGGAATCAAAATGGATATAAAGTCAGAGAAGACATAAAGTGTACAATGAGAAGCATGGTTTGAACTAATTAGCCACAGTGAAAATCAAATGTCTTGTCTTGTCTGAAATATTAAATAATGAGGTGATTAAATAAGAACCAAGACTTGTTGACTCTTCAGAAATGTATTTAGATTTCTGTTTCCAAGTGACAATGAATGTCAAAATATGAGGAAAGGAAAGTATACATGAAAGGTTTTGAAAAATAATATGTTTATTTACAAGCAGAAAAAAATTTGTTACATAGAATAACTAGGCATATGTTTTCCAAATGATTCATGGGACCATTTTCCATCTGTTCTACTAATGAAGTGTTGATTTTAAGTATTCCGTTCCATTGTCCACATAAATCACCAAATCTTCCAGAAAAAATTCTTCATAAGATATTTTTATGATAAATTTTAATGTCTCAATTCTGTCTGGTTTCAAATTAATCCCATTGTTATTGTACATGTGTTCGTGTGTATGAGAGATTCCGCAAGTGAGGAATGCATTTTTATTATTTTCTTCGTGTTCTACATACATAGGATATTGTGAATTAATGGTTATTTATATCTTTGCTGGTCATCCTGTGCAAGTATTGTAATGCACTATAAATGAGATATATGAGGTGTAAACAAATAATGATATTTCTGTGTTCCTCCACCAACGGAACCTAGCATCTTTTCAAGAATCACTTGCTAGACACCAGTAAATGTTGTAGAACATGTCTGGAATGCGGAATCTAGATAACCAAGTTATCATAAAATTTTATTGCAATAGTAACATCACAATAGAGACAACATTTAATTTGAAATGAATTTTCAATGAAAATCCCTTTATTTTACAGAATTGACAATATAAAAGTGTTAGTTCTCTGCAAAAATATGGAAATTAAAGCCTTCTATAGAATACATATATTTATTGTTATGTATTGAAATTATGTATGTGTGTGTGTGTGTGCATGTGTACATGCACGCACACGCACGTGCATGTGTGTGTGTGTGTGTGTGTGTGTATGTGTGTGTGTGTAGTGTATGTGCACATGACACCTGGTACCCTCAAGCATCCCATCTAAGTATTGTCTCCCTAAGCTACATCTCTAACCCACAGCTATTTGTGCTTCAAATCACAAAATTCAACAAAGTATGAACAAAATGGAATAATGGAATCCTTCAATAACCATTAACTTAAGAAGTCAGCTTACAAAAGCAATGTCGAAGCTTAGACAAGAGCAAGAAGAAGTGAAATCAGTGCAAAAGGAGATTAGTACCTGGGATAGATTTTAAAAATGAAAAACTATTTCAAGCTCTATATTCAAACACTGAAGCCAAACACTTACGGAAGATGACTAATTCTACATATTTTAATTACAAATGCAAGCTCATACAATGGGAAACATTTTAACAAGTTGTGCATATTTATTTTCTAGAAAATGTACTTATAGTTTGTTGGGTATTATATTATCCCTGAAGTTATTACATATCATAACATATGATATTAGCTAACAAGGATTACTACTGTCTTTATGGGAATGAATCTATATCCTCAAACATATCAGTTAGCTGTAACCGGATTGTCTTTGTGTTATGATATTCTGGTTGGGCATCTCAGCCATCACTATGTGAATCTTCTTTCATTTCTACTGCTATTTTTTCAGGTACGGATTTTGATGTTGTGGTCACTAAAATAAATATTGCCGCCCTATTGATAATGCAAGAAAAAATGCAGTTTCCTGTGGAGATTTCCTAGGAATCACAGTGAGAGCCTTAGGGAAGAGGGTCTTTCTTCTAGCTTGACTTAAAGAATTTACAACTGCTTTGTAAATTCATTAAATATAAAAGTTTGAGGTCCTCAACCTTTCTGAAAAACACTATCCAAAATATTGAATAGTATGACACATTAACTCATTAAGCCAGTTGTTCTAACAATTCAGAAATAAGAATGAACAAATACTTTCTTTTCTCTTACACAGCTAACGAGTTTCTCACCTGTGCAAATGAATTATTGGACACAAGGTATGAAAGTAATGGGGAAACAAAGGGGGAGGTGTAGTGATGTCACAACACCTTCTTGGGAAGAAAATATATTCAACAAGACTTTAATCTACATCTCTTCATCTCTTTAGATTGAAGATAGGTATTCATCAATGTAGGGTAAAAGAGTTGAAACCATTACTTCAAATACATCACAAGAACATCACAAGAACTTTGGAAACTAGTTAAAAAATGCATGTTCAAATATTGGCAGCATGATGAATTCATTATCAAAGATAATTGAATATATACATTATAAACTAATATAATCCTGAACCTATGCTCACAATGATGAGTTTAAAGGTAAACATTTCTACATAATTTTTAAATTACAGTGCTTATCCCTCCAGGTCCTTCATTTTATCTCATGTTCATTTAACTTTTCTAAGACACATTTTACAAATCAATCAAAACTTTTACTGTTCTTCAGACTATGTGCTTTCTAAAAAAATCCTTCTGAACGTGCAATTACCAACAAAGCCTCATTTACTATAAATGTTTACATATGAGGTCTTATAAGACAATTGAAAATACAATGATTTCATTGATGTACAGCAACTATGAAGAGAAATATAACTTGCTCTATCATAATTCTGAAAATAACTAACTTTTCACTCCTAACATTTTACCGATGGCAAACTTTATCTACCTTCATTTAGCATCTGCACTTTATTTTTAGGATCTAGGAAAAAAGGAAAATTAACATTTTTTAATGCTAGATAAGTAATGTAAATTAGAGAAATATTAACAATGCTTGGTTTTCTATCAATAAACCTTTTTTTCTATAGAGGATGTGTCATATGCAACACCATTCAGTCCTGACTAGAGAGGAGAAAGTACATGATGAGAAAGAACTGGGAAATAGGATTGGGTAGTAATGGATTAAAATGATACAAATTCATAGTGTTCATGCTTAAAATTATTATAGAAAAAGAAAATAATATTAATAATTGTCTAAACAGAAGATTCGAATTGGGTTGGAGGGATGGCTCAGGGGTTAAGACTTCATGAGCAAAAGGTCCTGAGTTCTGATCCATGTTCCATGTTAAAATCATAATCCAGTTTGATGGGAGAGTTCATACTAACACAAAGAGTTTAAGAAACTGGCCATACATATCCTTAGGGATTACTGAGAGAGGGCAAACTTTACTTGTCAGACTGCAAATCTCCCAAAATATGCCAAAGCATTGATCTTACTCCCTCTGTCTTAGCCATCTTCCCAGATATACAACAAAAGCACATAGAGGCTTGGTATATACAAGCTAGACATTAAGTAAGCAGAAGAGGCACGAGTATAATCTCGTCAGTCTCCTCATCCAGCACAATCAAGGATATTTGAAAATCCAGAAGGTAAGCACTAAAGTATCTGTGCCCCAAAAAAGCCCCTGTTCAGAGTTAAAACTCTCAGGAAGGAATTATCTGGAAAACAAATACAAGTCTACATTTTATCTTTTTTTTTTTTTAGTACACATTTTTTTACATTTTATCTTAAATAAAATGGCATGTGGAAACTAGGAGAAAACAAAAGTTAGGTGGAAATGGAAGCAGCCTGCACTTCAGGTCTTGGTAGGTAGAACCTGGGAAATTCCAGTGTGAAGCAAAAAGGAGGTAGACGCAATCTAGGATGATCCTGACATCATCCTTGGGTCTTCCACAAGGACGTTCAGTGCCTTCTAATACACTCACATACACACGAAATAAAAAATAATTGAGATGGAGTATTAATGCTGTGATGGCAATGTTCACGTAAGACATTTCCTATAACTGTATAAAATCATCAGAAAGGAGTGAAACTCTCTAATCTAGAGATTTCAACCTCTTATTCTGACCAGGGATGTCTTGGCATTTCCTTAATGAAGGTAAGTCAGATTTACAATATCAAGAAAAATAACTTCCTTCTCTTGAGATCCAGATATAAAGCTGTGTTATCAATAAAATTTTGATTTAGCTGTCACATAGTTTAGCTTACTGATGAGTGTTATTTCCATCGAAATTCAGAGGAAAGTGTAAAAGACACAGTTTGAGAGAAGTGATAATTTATGTAAAGTAACTACAAAAGAGTAAATTTTCAGTTAGATTTATATGCATATTAAGAACATTCCTATGCACATTATATTTATAAGTAAATATAGAAGAAAGAGCAA
This sequence comes from Typhlomys cinereus, assembly GCA_023101885.1. Taxonomy (NCBI): domain Eukaryota; kingdom Metazoa; phylum Chordata; class Mammalia; order Rodentia; family Platacanthomyidae; genus Typhlomys; species Typhlomys cinereus. The sequence goes on along the minus strand of JALPQD010000208.1, from coordinate 2,933,416 downwards.
TTAAAATAACAAGACATGCTTCAAGAAGATCTTGAAATTAAATGATAATTTCACTGAGGTATCCTTTTTCAGAAATAATATCAGAGAATTGTGCCAATTTGGAAAATAGGTCAATATTAACTAATATTGAAAACATTAGCAGGTTATACTGAATAATTATAGTTCAGATAGTTAAAACATGTGTCTCAGAATTTGAGAAAGCATATATTGTGTGATACTTTTATTGGGGTCAATCCACAATTCATTGTGGTTGGAAAACAACAAATGACAAGGGTAATAATTATGCCAGAGGCCAACTTGGCACATGAAAGGGTTCATTGGTTCACACAGGAGTCTAGGTAAGGCTTTCTTTTATAAAGCCTGGATGAATTAAGGCAGATGCATCACTGATAATACTACTAAACATGGTGAAACTCACAAAGCAGCATGCCTGGATTTCCCTGCACGAGTTGTCCACCAGCACCACACATTAGCGAGTCTCCTCCAGGCATTTCAGCTGGCAAGAGTCTCTTTCCCTGGCAGTTATTTAATTATTTCCTTCGACTTAAGGAGTATCCAGTGAATCCTGTTAATTCAGGAATTTCTTGAAATTTAATATGACTCTCTCCAGCATGGGGTGCCATAATTCAGACAATTCAGGAAATTTTTATGCAATAATGTATGTACTCATTTCTCAGAAATCACATGAAACATTTAATATGCTTGCTTACTTCAGGATGTTTAATTTGTAATTCTGTTCTCTCTCTCTCTCTCTCTCTCTCTCCATTATATATATATGATATAATGACTTAAAATTGTTTTCACATACATGTGTGTGTATATATATTGCTGAAACTACTCACTGTAATGCCTTCTAAAAGAACAATATTTAGAATTTGTTTCTGAGGTATAAAGATAAAGGTTAATAGAGTATAAGAAAAGTTCATTCAAATAATAATCTACCTCCACGTTTATCAATAGCTTTGGGTATCTATATCATGAAAATGACTAAAAAGGGCAATTCAGATTATTTGAAAACTACACACACATCTTTTAAGAACTATCAATGTCAGCATATGAGTACAGACACATTTTAAATATAGGACAAACATTCAGCAGGTGTGAATATGAAAGCAAATACAGAAATGGTAGAAAATGTCAGACTACTTCTTTATAAAATGTTTCTAATTTATAAAATGTTTCTAATTAATGAACAACTATGAAATAATTACATTTAAAAGCAAAAGTGACACAAATATGTGGACCTAATGCAATACATATTTGCATTTTTTCAAAAGCCATTCAAGAATTTATATGTAGATATAACACATATATTTACATGCCATTACTTTATGTTTCTAAAGTTCTGTTTCCTAATAAAATTATAGTCTAATTTGTAAATACAGATTATTTGAAATATTTTACATAGTGTCACAGTTACTCTCTCTGCTTCTGTGAATTCCTAGTTATTGTTACCTTTTTTGGCTTTGAGACTGGATCTCTACTTCCTAAATATTCTCCTTTTCAGCCCTTCACAATAAACTGGAATGACACAATTAGTTCTCAAAAGTCTCCTTTTTCTCTTGCACAATAATATGCACCAATATTCTCCATTAAATCTTCTGTATTTTCATTTTTCTCATCATCAATGTAAGTGTCATCTTTCTACTTATTCATATATCTATTGTTATATATTCTAGATGGATATTAATAATGAAGGAATAAATAAAAATTACAAGTATATATGGAACAATAAATAGGTAGTTTGTTAATGGATTAATGTATGTATAGACAAAGAAAACCAAGAATGATAATTGAAATAGAGTAATTAAATTGAAGGTTTACTAGAAGAGTGGTTGAAAATCTGGCTTTAGATATGATGGTCAAATAGACTGTTCATAACACTACATGTCACTTAAGATATAAATGGCAAGATCGAGGTGACCCTGGGATAACACAAGGAGCAAAATATAGTAAAAGATAATACACTATGTAGAATTTATGCTTAAATAAATTTTGAGTATAGGGTAGAATAAGGAAGGGAAATATTAAAAACTAGTCCAAGAAATATCAAAATCACACAAAGAGGGTGAAACCTAATTATTATCTTCTAATATCTTCCAAAACTGTTGAAATTTAATCTCCATGCTGGTCTACTAAGAAATGAGGCAAAGTTGCAGCAGCATTTAAGCAATAATAATGTCATAAGGACTATGCCCCAGGAACTGATTAATTAACTTATAGATCATAGGATTCATAGGTTAATTAATTATCTCCAGAGTGAATCACTAGATCATCCAAATTGACTAGAATCTTATGTGTGTGCTTCTCTCCATTTGGCAATCTTATTTTCTGATGACTGCAGCATGATCCTGTTGCCAGGAAAGACCTCACCAGACATAGTCCTTAGGTCTAACTTTCAGCCTTCAGAATCCAGATTCTGCTGGTCATACATTAATAAGCTTGTGGTATATACTAAGAGTGACAGGCAACAGAATAAAGCATCAATGAAAGGATTTAAAATTGCAAATGGGATATGAAATATGTACAGTATCTAGCAAGTCGGTTATATGATATTCATTATTTTAAACCTTGAATGGCTTAGATTTCTCTTTTCCACAGTTCATTATGTCTGTATAAGCCAGTGATATTAGAAAAATTTTGATATAATATACATTTGAAATGACAGTGCCTTGAACTAGAAAGGAAATAATGAGGTTAGAAAATCTACAGAGATGCATGAGCTGGAGAGATGGTTTAATGATTAATCCTCTGCCTTATAAGCAGAAGGTCCTGTGTTTGAATTCCAGATCCCATGTTAAAATTGAAGGCAGAAATGGCACCAGCCTAGACATCAGACACGAAATTAAAACCTGGGAAACTCTAAAGCTAAGCAAAGAGGTGGTTGTGCTCTCAGATAAACACACAAACACATACGTGTATGCAAAAATAAAAAGAAGTAAAAATAGCAAAGCTGTAGAGAGATTTACTATAAGCTTTCTTACAATATGTCAAGAATACTAGATATACTCTAATAACACGTATAATAACCAAAAGAAAAGATGTAACATTTTTTAGTAATTGAATATCCAACCTAATTTCTGGAAATTACTCATTATTTAAACTTGGATGACTATGCACTCTGAATGAACTGGCACAGTCAAATAAATATTAATTAGCACCTCGCAAGAGATTTCTTATGCACATGCTGAAAATCTGCTGATGCGGCAAAAATCTCAGCAATCATTTATTTAGAAAACAAATGATTTTGTTAATATTTGGAAGAATTCCTCATCTAAACTTGTAAATTCATCAAAGGAACAGTTACTGTACTGTTCACTAGAGGTCATAACACAAACACATTGGGAATTTGTAGAATTTGCATATAAAATTAAGTTCTGATGCTTCAGCAACAATAAGGCAAAGAAAAATTTAATGAATTAGCATAACATTATAGTTCTGCTTTGAGTAAATCAGTAGAAACTCCATTAAGTTCCTGATTCAGAATTGAGCAAACTTGTGACAAGGTAATTTAAGTATAATAAAGCAAAAAAAGAAAAATAAAGCTTTGAAATCTCATTTTAAAATTATTTATTTATTTCAGAGACAGAAAATGACAGAGTGAGGGAGACCAAGAGAAAGAGATAGAGATAGAGAATAAAAGAGAGAGAGGCAGGGAAGAGAGAGAGAAACAGAGAGAGAGAGAAGAGAGGAATAATATGTTATTAGATTTCCTTTCTTCCAACCCCACAATGAGATTAAAAACTCTGCTTGCTGGTGACGGCCTCCCCATCCCACAGTGGCCAGTGAGCACTTCCAAAGTCTGTGCTTAGTGTCCTTCACCAGACTCACAATCCAGGGATTAGAAACTCCACCCTTCCTTCACATCCTGTTTCTTCCACTTTCCGAGAATCAGTCCATGTTGTCATGGAACCACGTGATCAATAAGCTTTTACATTCTTGTCCATGGCATGGCATGTTCTGGCCTTTTCCTTACAATAAGCCCTAGTGTTCATGTGGTGGAGTGAGGCACCTTCAGGAACAAGTGGATTTTACTTCCACTGTGTGGCTCCATGAATCTATGGATCAAAGTAAAATTATCAACTTGGTTTGCAAGTGCCTTTACCACTGGACCATCTTTTTGACCTGGACTTCTCATTCTTTTATACCTTAGGCTTAGTAAATGGATAACTGTGAATTAATAGACAAATGTACCTGCTACTACATTCCTTTATATTTATTTTACATGAGGACTCAAACCAAATATCACTAATTTTATTTTATTTTTTACAGAACAGTTATTTCCCTTGGAGTGGCTAGGGAATTCAGAACACCAATCTCTGTCTCCATTCCCCATGAAAGATGATCTGAACTAATTTCCTCTTCTTTTGCTTCTCTTTCTCCTCAGCCCTGACTTGCTCCTTACAGCGGCCATTACAGAGAAAATATTTGTCATTATCATGCAGCGCAGAGGAGCTGTTTACTTCCCGATGATATTTGAGCTGTGCATTTGCATAGGCAAGTGGCCTATTGATGCAGAGCCAAATTCAATCTGTTTGCTATACAGAGAGATATCTTTGGCAGCATTAAAATGCAGCTTGTCCCCAGTGACTTGACATATCATGCATAGAATACTCTGGAGTTCTTTAAGAACACAGCATGCAATTAATCATTCTATACATTTTTTTATGAAACAGTTGCTATTTATTATTTGTGCTCACATGAATTTTGCAGGACAAAATTGAGTATAGTGTCACTAAAATGAATATGAATAGAGAGCAAGTAGGTTCTTTGCCCTTCATAGTAGCAGCATTACATTCAACTAAGGGATTTGTGGATGATGCAGCTGGGAACACATGACAAATATTCATTTGTAGCTATGTTTTCTTTACTGACTCAAAACAACTGGGGAGGCCTTTGACGAGAGCTACTTAGAAACAGGATGTCATAAAGAATGTTTTATCATATTGTTACTGTTTGGAAGTTTTCAGAGACAGAGAATCCAATGGTTGAATGTTTACAAGACAAAACTCACGTGAATTTGAGATTGAAAACAAAAGTTGGTTTGTATTAGACAATTTTGACTAGGAATATTAGTTATAATAGCTTTCCTATGCAGCTTCAAAGAGAGAAGTTAGACTAGGAAGGTCCTTAAATGTCATCCCCCATCTTCACTGCTAGGATTTTCCTAAAAGAACACACCCTGCTGTTGTGGGCTTTATATCCAGATTCTTGTATTCAGGAGTCCAAGACTGAAAACAGGCCATGCGTAGTGGATTAAGGCAGATTTTATTAAAGGAGAGAAAAGATGGAACTCACTTTCTCACTTCCAGTTCCAGGAACTTTAATCTCCCCATAAAAGTAAGATGAGCAACTCTCCCAAACCTCTCTTTATGAAACAATATGAATATAAACACGTCATATTTTCTAGAAGGAAGTTTACTCTCATTTTCTAGGATTTTGATTGTGGCATGGGGTCAGGGTCAAGAACAGGTGTTTCTGCTATGCTAAAACCATGGGACATCTGATACAAGGATACAAATGACAGAGGTCAGTTACCTTGGCCAGAAGTGTTGGTCTTCTTAGCAGGTTTAAAGATGTCTTGCTGTAATATTGCTCTGAAGTTACATAGATCTTAGCCATTTTGCAGTTCATCATTTGTTGTTCTATTCCTCTGTAGTTTTCCGCAAATGAAAAATTTGGGAAAAGACATTAGAAGAAGAGAAATAAAGAAAAAAGTTACCTATTTTTCCCAAGAAAAACTTGTGTTTTTATAATCTCCAGAATAATGACAATAACTGTACAAGAGGTTGTTGAACCATAATTATGAGTTTAAGTGAATAATGAAGGAAATGCTCTTGATTTGTATTTCTCAGGTTTGTATCTCTATCATCAGATAGGTAACAGTAGTAAAACTTGTTTAATTATGTAGAGGATTTGAATAATTATGATGGGGAAAGGAAGGATTACAAACTCTCTAAGAAGTCACCACGATATTTCCAAAGAAACTTTCTTTTCTTTTACCACCCATGTTTTCTACTTTCTGAAACATCACAGAAAGTTTACATTTTCATGTTGCCAGTTGGAAAACAATGGTCATGATTATATAAACCAGTTTATACCAATTTGGCTCTGCTGGGTCTAAACCTTCCTTCCTTGCTTCCTTCCCTTCCTTTCTTCTTTCCTTCCTTCCTTCCTTCTTTTTTTTTAACAGAAATTTACCATCAAGGCGTGTCTGAGTATTTGAGTGAGAATATAGGAAAGAGAAAAAAAAGAGAAAATAATTTAAAATATGGAGAAAAAGAAAAAGAAATAATTCCCTGGCAAGACAAGGGTGATTTGTCCATTGCAAAAGCATAGTATAAAGAGAAAAAAAAAGCATAGTGAAATTTTGTTTGAAGTTGGTATATTACACATGCTATGAATAAATTTGAAAGCTCAGTTGAAAGCACAGTTGATAAGAACATTTGTCCTTCAAGAGAAGACAAAATAAATGGGTAAAAACATGTATTAAAGTGGTATTCAGAAAAATTAATCTTTGAACAAGTTAAAATGAAAATGAAGGCTCCATAGTGAGAAAATAGGAAATTCAAATAGCTGTGTCTTCTATACATACACACCTATATTAGCAATTAATATGCCACAACTTCTTAATGGTTGCAATTTCAGTCTTGAGGAATGAGACCTGTTCTCCATCCTTGTCCCTAGAGGGAGCCATTCAATTGTTATCACTGCACAAGAATACTTCGCCTCCACATGAGAACATACCTTCCTTTCATCTTTCCATTCTTGAGGACTGTACAGTTCTCTGTTCTTTCTGAGTAATTCAGTGACATCTGAGATACTGAAAAAAAAAGCAGTGCTAATTGGTAATGTTGAATCTTACCTGATTTCTATGCCCATAAGAACAATAAAAGTCAGAAATCTCCTTCCCTTCAGGATCTGTGAAACTACTTCCTAAAGACCTTAGAATTTTGATATCCTTCAGATGATCACCATACTTATTAGTAACAGTGGGGTACAGAGCTACTCTATAGCTAAATCGCCATTATTTGTTTCATAAATAATTAGGTGACCTGTTTATTATCACTGAACAAACTCACATGTAAGTCACTCAAAGTCCAATACAAAGTCATGGCACAGACATTGCTTTCTAACTACACACAGACATGAAATTTCAGGCCCAAATATCTTGTGCCAGTTTTCAATCCATGGAGCTCTTTACATCAAATATTAAGAATTTTTTACTAAGAAAAAGCATCTAGGTTTAAATATACTGCTCTGTGATTCAATGAAGTTTTAATTTCAGTACTGTTAAGGATTGCCTCAAAGATGATACAACCTCTTTGAAATGCTGTAAAATATTTCAGTGCTTTTAAATTGTGGAAATATCATCACAATTATTGTTCAATACATTGTACAACTTAGTCCTCTGCATATTAAAGGATAATCTCATTCTTTTTACGGAGTATAAAATGAAACTGAAAAGTACATTTTAAGAAATTATAACTATTTTTTCTGTATTATATTCTCTCTATTTTTTCTGTTTTTCAATGACTAAATAATGACATCTTTTTACTATTCTATTTGATGATTGCATCCTATGTTACATGACTCAGGGTCTTTCAAACATCTTGGTTCCTGTTTCCAAACGTTCATCTCAAAACAATTATCAGATATAGTAAATTTCTATGAAGTAAAAAAGCTAAAAAATGCTTTATTATCTATTTTTGAATCAGTTGAATTAAGAAAACATAAAAACAGCACTTTTTAAAAAATGTCTTCCACTCATACAAAGTTGATAAATACCTCATTTCCCTCCCTCCCTCCACCCCTCCCTGGATCCCCTTGCTCCCTTCCCCCTCTTCCCTTTCCTTTTTCCTCCTCCCTCCTTTTCTCCTAGTGCTCCCTCCCTCCCCCCCATTCCTGGAGCATCCTTTAGTGTGCATGTCAAACTTTCCTCTGGGTCCTCTTCCCTGATGAGGTGTAAGGACTCAGTGGCATTGCCTAGAGCTCTTTTTTGTGTTCCCCTTTAGTATAGGAACACGATTGTGAAAAACAGCACTTCTTAAAAAGAAAAAAAAAAGGGGGGGCTGGAGAGGTGGCTCAGGGGTTAACCCTCTGCCTTGCAGACAGAAGGTCCTGAGTTCGGATCCTAGATCCCACGTAGACATGCTGGGCAGAAGCGGGGGCGGCCTGCGTTTCTGGTCTGGTAGGGCGGAGCCTGTGAATCCCGGGGCAGAGTAAACAAGGAGGAAGTGGAGGCGTCCATGGTGGTTCCCGAATTCGTCCGTGGTTCACACACACATACACACATGCGCACGCACATACATATGCATTCAAGCACAATTGAATAAATAATAAAAAAATTTAAAAAAAAAGAAAAAAAACTTGTGTTTTTGTCTGAATGCCAGATGACCTTGAGATCTCTATGCAAATCAAGTTGGTCTTGAATCTAAATAGATCTTACTAGTTTGTCTTCCAAGTGCTGAGTTTACAAGCACTTCGTTCTTCACATGTACTAATTTTTTGCTCATGTTTTAATTCTTTCAATAGCTAAGGGACATCTAGTGAAGATTCACCCCTACAGTCATTATTTAATTGTGGGGAATCTTAAACAAAGTACAGTACTGCAAGCATGTGTTAATTTTCTGGAATAAATAAGATATATACATAGTCACTGATTCCAAATATTTTCATCACAGTTTGCCATAATGCTCTTTACACAATCCTACTATGGAAGGAGGTATATCAAAAGTATAGGTAATGAGTTTGAAAAGAATTTGTGGTTTCCTGTGCTTCTCCCACATCTGTACCAAAAAAAAAAACAACAACAACAAAAAAAAAAAAAACAAGTATATGAGAGAGTATAGTAGAAATACCATTCCAATTGTAAATATAGAAAATTTATTTGTTGTATGCATGAATAAATATGTTTGAGTCCCAAGTTGAAGCTTTTAAGACTTTTTCAGAATGTCAAGGTACCAAGGGTCTTATGGCC
>JALPQD010000208.1:2863770-2916655 GCA_023101885.1 Typhlomys cinereus | reverse complement strand
CTAACATAACAAATACTGAAAACAGCTCTTGAAGCATGACTCTATATTATTTCTAAGTGAGAACATCTTCCTCTCATGGCGTAATAGGCAATTCAGGCATCCCTGGGTATTCTAAGTGAGATATAAAACAGGTCAGCCTCTGAATCTGAAGGAGATGAATGTGGCAAAACCCCTTCTGATGGTGCCTTTGGTTCACTGACCTTGGTGTGGGAATGAAAGGTGATTGCAAATTCAAAGACAAGTTGGAAGAGCTTCACAGTAACTTATTAAGCTGATCTCCTAGGCTTGCATTTTCTGCAATTTCTGTGCCTGACCTCTCCAGCCAGAAGAATTCATCACCACAGTCTGATGCCCTCTGCCTTTGTCTGTATCTAAACACTTCCCCATGCATTCAGTTAGCTAACACAGCAGATCCCTAAATAGCCTGCAGAACCACTTTATTTCCTCTTGCATTGGTACCTGATGCAAACCCACTTACACTTTACAAATAGTATATCTTTTTTCCAAGATGAAAGAGCCTGTTCTTTTCTTGACATAGCAATTTCTAAAAGTTTTAAGCACTACCAGCATTCCTGAAGTATTTTTATTCTCATATCAAATATCAGGATATAGGTTTCTCTCTTCTATTCTGGTTAGGCACTGATGAAGTAAGACTCCATGCTGATCGAAATTTGAATTTTAAGCATCAATTAAGATTATATACACTAGCTCTTCAACAAAATTTTGAGTGTAATGTGATGATTAAATTCAACCCATACAAACTAGGTTCACAACTAAGCTATCCTGTAGCTATGACTATAGAATTGCTTAGGCCACTTCCTTCTATCTTGGATTGCTAATTTAGAGTTATATGAAATTATATCCAGTGTTTAAAATTTACTGTATGGAGTAATAATTACAAGGTTTGCATGGTATTTGGTAAAATTCTTAGAAATAAGTATTTGTGTGCTTTTTAACATATGGATTTTTGACATTTTCCTTGCTGATTTGAATGCCTTTTGTGTCCCTTTCTTTTCTTATGGCTTCAGCTAAGACTTCAAATACAATATTGAATATAAGTGGTGAGAATGGACAGCCTTGTCTTGTTCCTGATGGAAGTGGGAATGTTTCAAGTTTTCCCCATGAGTATAATCCTTGCTGTGGGCTTTGTAACATCTTTTATTATTTGATAAAGGTTCCTTCCATTCCAACCTTCTCTAGGGTTTTGATCATAAAGGGCTCTTGGATCTTGTCAAAAGCTTTTTCTGCATCTATCAAGAGTATCATGTAATCTTGGACTTTAGATTGGTTTATATGGTGGATTATGTTTATTGATTTGCATATGTTGAACCAACCTTGTGTGCCTGGATAAGCCTACTTGAACCCCTTGAATAATCTTTTTGATATGTTTTTGCATCTGACTTTTTGGAGAATCTTTGCACTTGTGTTCATCCAAGAGATTGGCCTATAGTTTTTTTTTTTAAGTGTACCTTTATTAGGTTTTGGGATTAAAATGATATTAGCTTCTTAGAAAGAATCTGGTAGTGTTCCTTCCTTTGCTATTGATGGAACAGTTTAAGTAGTATTGGTGTTATTAGCTCCTTAAATGTCTGGTAGAACTCTGTGATGAATCATCTGGTCCAGGACTTTTTTTGGTAGGAAAATTTGAGAGATTATTACTTCATCAATTTCCTCATATATTATAGGACTATTTATATAATTCACAACTTCCTGATTCATTTTAGGTAAGTTGTGTTTACTTATGAATTCATACATTTCTTTTGCATTGTCAAATTTCACAGAGTATAAGTTTTTGAAATATGATGTTATAATACTCTGAATTTCTTGGGTATCAGTAGTGATAACTCCATTTTCATTTCTAATTTTGTTAATTTGTTGTTTTTTCTCTCTTGCTTTTGGTTAATTATCTAGGGTTGTATCAATCTTACTGATTTTTTCAAAGAACCAGCTTTTTGACTGGTTGAGTATCTGTATCGTTTTCCTAATCTCAATTTCAGGTATTTCTCCCCTTATTTTGCTAATCTCCTCTCTTCTACTGCTTTTGGGATTAGATTCCTCTAGTGTCTCTAAAACTTTAAGCTGCATTGTTAAGTTATTTAATTCTGATGTTTCCATTTTTTGATGTTGGCATTAGAGAGCAATGAACTTACCTCTTAGGACAGCTTTCATTGTATCCCAAAAGATTTTGATAAGTTGTATTTTCATAATCGTTTACTTTCAAGAAATCTTGAATTTCCTTTGTGATTTCTTCCTGAATCCAATTCTCATTCAGCATCATAGGGTTAAGTTTCCAGGAGTTAGTGTATTTTCTCTTGTTTGTTGTGTTGTGGATGTCCAGCTTTAGGCCGTGGTGGTCTGATAGTACAGGCTAGAATTTCAACTTTCCGTATATGTGGAGATTGGTTTTGTGGCCCAATATGTGATCTATTTTGGGAGAAAGTTCCGTGTGCTGCTGAGAAAAATGTGTATTCTTTGGTGGTGGATGAAAAGTTCGATAGAGATCTGTAAGGTGCATTTCTTTAAGGGTTTGATTAAGTTCCAGTGGGTCTCTTTTAAGCTTTTGGCCTGTTGATCTATCCCATGTTGAGAGGGCAGTGTTGAATTCCCCAAGAATTATGGTTTGGGTTGATTTCTCGCTTTAGATGCTGTAGATTTTGCTTAATGAATGTGGAGGAGCCCGTGTTAGGTGCATATATGTTCAGAATTATGCAGTCTTCCTGGTGAATTGTACCTGTGACTAAAATGTAGTATCCATCTGTGTCTCTTATGATTTTTTTGGTTTGAAGTCCACTTTGTCCGAAAGCATAATGGCTACCCCTGCCTGTTTTCTGGTTCCATTAGCTTGCAAGATTTTTGAGCAGCCTTTTATTTTTAGGATGTGCCTATCTTTTGTGGTGAGATAAGTTTCCTGCAGGCAGCAGTTTGATGAATTGTGATTTTTAATCCAAGTTTGTAATCTGTGTCTCTGGATTGGTAAATTAATTCCATTGACATTTAAAGTTATAATGAGAGAAATTATTTTTAACTCCAGACATTTTTTATGTTTAGTGGCTTTTGTAAGTGTATTGTTTGGCTTTTAGGTTTTGGTGGTATTATACTCCCTTCTGTCCTTCTGGATAGGCTTGGGTTTTTTTTCAAGCTTGAGTATCATTTTTAGCATTTTTTGAAGGCCTGATTTGGTAGACATGTAAACCTTCAAGTTGTCTTTGTGCTGGAAAACTTTTCTTTCTCCCTCGATCATGACAGAGAGTTTTCTGGGTATATCGGCCTGGGTTGACATTTTTGCTCACTTATTTCTTGAAGTACGTCTCTCCAAGCTCTTCTTGCTTTTACTGTTTCCATTGAGAAGTCATTTGCTATTTTAATAGGTTCACCATTAAAAGTGACTTGTTTTTTTTTCTCTTGAAGCTCTCAGCACGTTTTCTTTGTCTTGAATGTGGAGTGTTTTGACTATTATTTGCTGTGGCAAGTTTCTATTTTGGCCATATCTGTTCGGGGTATGGAATGCCTCTTGTATTTGGATGGGCCTCTCATTCTTCAGTTGAGGGAAGTTTTCATATATGATAGTTTCCTTATTTTGGTGTTTTGGGATTCTTGTCAGAAGCATGTTAGGCTTCTTCAGGGTGTTCCATATCTCTTGAATGTTACTCAAAAGTAACTTTTTAGCTTTAACAATCTCTTCCATTGAGCTAGTTAATACTTCCACTAGACAGGGGGTGCCTTACCTGCTCTGAGAGCGAGCCAGGGTATGTTCCTAGCAGGCGGGGGGGGGGGGGAAGGGACTAAGGATGATCAGTGGCTTTACCTGGGACCTGGGGCATGACCAGTAGTCCACCAAAGCCCTGGGCAGCTTTGAAGCTACTCAGGCTGAATGGTGGGAAGGGCTGGGAAGAGCGGGTAACCTGGGTTCTGGTGGGAAGTACCTGGGAAGCAGGTTCCCTACCTGGACCAGGCGCGCAAGCATTTGTTCAGGGCTGGAGGAAGGAGGGGAGGTGATAAGGATGATATTGTCTCTACATGGCCTGATTCTCTTTTGTGTTCAGTATATATTTTGTAGCATTCGTCTTTTGTCTCACTGTATAGTTGAAAATGTCATTTTGGAGATCAAATTTGATTTAGGGCTACAGGTGTAACTCAGTGGTGAACAATCTTTGAGGTCTTGAGTTGGATCCTGAACACTACAAAAAAGGAAACCAAAGATTTTCAAAGTCATATTCAGCCATGTTTACCATTTCAAGAGCTGCTAATTGCTTTGTACAGAGCCACGTTTTGATGTAGTGTCCTCTTCTGCCTGAAATACTTCATTTAAAATTCATGCTGCAGGTGTTTTAACAGTGAACACTCTACTCAGCTTTCTTTACATAAGAAACTTTATTTCTGTGTCCTTTTGCAAAGATATTAATGAAGAAAAAATCCTCATCAATGATAAAATTTCCCTAGGTAAAATCCTCAGCATGTCCTTCAGTATTTGAACAATATCTGTCCTTCATGTCCTGCACTACATCATCCCTTCCTCCTGGCATAATGTGATTTTCTTTTAGCAATTTCAAAGAGTTGTCTGCTTTATTCATCTAAAATTAATTAAGAAAGTTTTCTTTTTTTTTCATTTCAAATACAGAGATGATTTTGGGGAAGTTTTCCCTTAGCATTTTGTTGTTATTTTGTTGTTCATCCTTTCCACTGGTACTTCAGCTCACACTGCTGAATTCTACCTATAACTTCACAGTTATTTCACTTTATATTATCTAATTCACTATTAATACCACAGAATGTGCTTTATTTCAGTGCAGAAATTTTATTCCATATTTATTTTCTTTACCTGTGGTCTGCTCCCTAGGTGTTCTATGTTCATTAATTCTTGAAGCATTCTTCAGAAACTGTTGAATAAGCTTGTCTGCACCTTCTGCTTCTTCGTTCTTATCATTTCTCCTCTGTTTCAATAAAATGATATTTTCCTTCTTTATGAGCTCTATTTTTCTTTGTATTGTTGGCATTTTTACTTGAGTTCCTGATAATGCAATTCACAAGATGTTTGCTAACGTTCTTGCATTCCATTATATAGTAATATACTTTTCCCTAGGTGTAATCAATTCTATCCCTTAATTTTTAGTCTGACGTTTGTTAGCTATAGCATTTCTCATGGAAATATTTTTTATCATTAATGCATTTAGACAATTCTGTGGACTGTACCATATGCTCCACAACCTAGAGATTTTGCAAAATGATGAAAAAATAAATCACATAAGCATCAATGTTCTTGTGAATCTATCTCTCTGTAACTGATTATTCCCTCATTCTCACAGCTCCTTTCACCCACAGTTGGGTAACTGAGTGTTTAGCTGATGAACACTTGAGTTGCTGGTTTCTCCGATGTCAGGACTCTCTCGTCTCTCCTTTCAGCTTGTTGCCAAGTTGGTTAGCAGAACTTGAAATCAATGTCCTTGACTAAGCTTGATACTGTAGCTAAGAAAGTATATTGGTCAATAGAATGTTGATTCTTCAGGTTTATGTTTGATGCAACTGTCCTTAAGAGAGGAGTTATTCATTTCATGGTTCCAAAGTTGTTATCCATTGTAGCTTTCTAGTCACTACCTGAGTTGCATAAGATAGAAGACAAAAGCTGTTCTTATATCCTTGTAAGTATTGAATTTTCCTCTAAATTAAAGATGAAATACCATATAAACAATGGTGAATGAATTCCATGTAAATAAAATACAGATAATAAAGACTTAGTAGAATCTAATATGGAGCTATTATAAAATTATTATTTACAACATTTGTAAGGTTTTAACATATGCTCATTAATTAACTGCATTATGATCATATTTATAATATCAATATTAAACACACCTAAATAATTATAAAAGCCAGTTCATTCTATGTTAATATATTCTATTCATCTACATTAGAAAATCTACATAGGAAAAGTAGATCATATTTGACAAATTTGTGTCAAATATATTCAATTATAGATATTTGCAATGGTAGACAAATTTTATTTTGCATTTTAAAACTTATGATCAGTCATACTTGTTAACTATTTTATGATTCTCAAGTCTCACACTTTTCTTCAAATTTTGCTATTCTTACATCATTCTAAGAAATTCTTTCATATGTTATATTTAAGTCAAGTTACATGTAGGCTGTTTATGCTTGATTTGAAATAAGCTTTCTCTTGAACTGACAGCAATATTTAGCAGAATAACATGTCACTTTAGAAATGTCTTATGCTTTTGAGGACCAATAAACTAAAGCATGTTCTCCAGACCCTTTCATGGCAGGTTGACAGTTCATTGGCCAAATTTCTATAATCCTCAATTTAAAATAACTAAATCAGCTCCTTTGTTCCTCTGGCTGGTCTGCCCACCCGACCAGTCGGGGACTTGCTCCGGGGTCCTCCATCCCAGGTGGGTTACCCACTCCCCAGGTCTCCCCTTGACCCAACTCCTCCCACCAGCCAGCCCCAGCAACACCCAGGCTGCTTCCGGTTTGCCCCAGACCCTTTTTTCCTCCTGCCAGCCTGCCCATCTGACTGGGAAAGGTCCTCCATCCCCGGAGCTTGAGTGGGCCATTAAGCCAAGTCCTAGGTCCCAGGTGAAGAGTTCTGCCATCACCATCAGCCCCTCTGCCCCTCCAACCTACCCGGGACCCTCCTCCGTGGTTCACGGAAGACACACTGCTACTCAGAAATCAACAGAATCCAAAGAAAATCCAAGCAAAGCTTAAGGGACAAATACCATACATCTGAAGTCCTCTAAAATCATCCTATCACATGAGAGAGATTCTTTACATCCAGCCCAAAGATAAGTAAACCTGTTTTTTTTTTTAACCATACTGCTCCTTTTTAGTATTAATCACTGTAGATTAACTTTTCCATACAACCACCCCCAAAATATATACAACTCTAGGTATTATACCACTCACCCTCACATATCACCAAGATACTAAATCGTAAAAGTGCAATGCCATACTAATATTCATCCCCTGTCTACTTAACCTGAATTAATTGATGTACTAACAGCCTGATAGCCTCATTTAGGAAATAATAATAACAGACAAATGAACCCAACTATGAGGCAAGCACTAGTAATAACTGCCAGAGAATAGTAATAGCAATTGAATCAGTTCAGTCAAAAACACACAGAAACTGAAAGGTCTTAAGAGACAAAACAACAATGCCCAAGTTAAAAAGCAAATCCATGAAACACAAACCCAGGAAGACAAATCCCCCACCAAAAGAATTAACACCATAATGATGGATTCCCACCAGAACAAATTCACAGACAATAGCCAAGAAAGCCAGACCCAAGATAACAACTTTCAAAGTATGACCATTACCATGATTAATACTATGAAAGAGGAAATCAGGGAGGAGGTTAAACAACCACATAAACCACTTTGAACAGGAACACAACAGACACTTGGAGGAGTTGAGAAAAACAGCTCTAGAAACAAAAATAGGCATAGAGCAGTTAAAACAGTCTCAGGCAGAGTTTAAAATCAAACTAAAAGACAAGTTATCTATAACCCAACGCTCAACAGAGAGTCTTATCAGCAGAACTAACGAAGCAGAAAACAGAATTTCAGATCTTGAAGACAAAGTGGGAGAATTAACCAGCTCAATGGAAGAGATTGGTAAAGCCAAAAAGATACTTGAGAGGAACATTCAAGAGATATGGGACACCCTGAAGAAGCCTAACATGCGCATTCATGGAATACCAGAGGCAAGATTAGCAAAATACCACAACTGAGGAAAATTTTCAAATTATCATAATGAAAACTTCCCCCAACTAAAGAATGAGAGGTCCATCCAATTACAAGAGGCATTCTGCACCCAAAACAGATATGACCAAAATAGAAAATTGCCACGGCAAATAATAATATAAAACACTTCCCATTCACGACAAAAAAAAAGTGCTGAGAGCTTCAAGGGAAAAAAAAAAACAAGTCACCTTTAAAGGTAAACCTATTAATATAGCAAATGACTTCTCAATGGAAACAGTGTGAAAAGCACGAAGAGCTTGGAGAGACGAACTTCAAGTATTAAATGAGCAAAAATGTCAACCCAGGCTGATATACCTGGCAAAACTATACGTCATGATCTAGGGAGAAAGAAAAGTTTTCCAGCACAAAGACAACATGAATGCTTACATGTTACCAAACCAGGCCTTCAAAAAAAATGCTAAAAATGATACTCAAGCTTGAAGAAAACCCAAGCTATCCAGGAGGACAGAAGGGAAGTATAATACCAACAAAACCTAAATGTCAATCAACACACTTACAAAAGCCACTAAACATAAAAAATGTCCAGAATTAAAAATTAATTTCTCCATTTTAACATTTAATATCGATGGAATTAACTCACTGATGAAGAGACACAGATTACAAACTCAGATTAAAAACCACAACCCATCAATCTGCTGCCTGCAGGAAACTCATCTCACCACAAAAGATAGGCACATCCTAAAAATAAAAGGCTGGATCAAAAATTCTGCAGCTGCCCGCCTTGGTCACCTGACCACGCTTCCCAGTCCACCGTCCCTAGACACACTGCTACTCAGAATTCTCTAGTGTCCAAAGGAAACTCAAGCAAAGTTCTAAGGGTCAAAGGCCATACATCTGAAAACCTCTACAACCATCCTATCACATGAGAGAGATTCTTCATATCTAGCCCAAACATAAGTAAACCTCCATTTTTTCACCTTACTGTTCCTTTCTAATATTAATAACTGTAGATTAACTTTATATACAGCCATCCCAAAAACATATACAACTATAACGAGTACACCACTCACCCATCCAAATACAAGAGGTAAATACAAAAGGCAAATACAAGCAAACCTATTAAAATAACAAATGACTTCTCAATGGAAACAGTAAAAGGAAGAAGAGCTTGGAGAGATGTACTTCAAGTATTAAATGAGCAAAAATGCCAACCCAGGAAAACTATCCATCATGATCAAGGGGGAAAATACACTAACTCCTGGAAACTTAACAATATGATGCTGAATGAGAACTGGATTCAGGAAGAAATTAAAAAGGAAATTCAAGATTTCTTGAAAGTGAGTGATAATGAAAATACAACTTACCAAAATCTGTGGGACACAATGAAAGCTGTCCTGAGAGGTAAGTTCATAGCTCTTAATGCCTACATCAAAAAAATGGAAACATCAGATATAAATAACTTAACAAGGCAGCTTAAAGTTTTAGAGAAACTAGAGCAATTTGATCCCAAAAGTAGTAGAAGAGAGGAGATTAGCAAAATAAGGGAAGAAATATCTGAACTCGAGATTAAGAAAACAATAGAAAAAAACCAACCAGTCAAAAAGCTGGTTCTTTGAAAAGATCAATAAGATTGATACACCCTAGCTAAATTAACCAAATGCAAGAGAGAGAAAACCCAAATTAACAAAATCAGAAATGAACATGGAGTAATCACTAGTGATACCCAAGAAATCCAGAGAATTATAACATCATATTTCAAAAACTTATACTCTGTGAACTTTGACAACACAAAAGAGATGGATGAATTTCTAGGTAAACACAACTTACCAAATTGAATCAGGAAGTTGTGAATTATTTAAATAGTCCTATAACATAAAGGAAATTGAAGAAGTAATCTTAAATCTTCCCACCAAAAAATGTCCTGGACCAGATGGATTCAGTACAGAGTTCTACCAGACATTTAAGGATTAATAACACCAATACTCCTTAAACTGTTCCATCAAATAGCAAAGGAAGGAATACTACCAGATTCCTTCTATGAAGCTAATATCGTTTTAATCCCAAAACCTAATGAAGATAAACTTAAAAAAGAAAACTATAGGCCAATCTCTCTGATGAACAAAGATAAAAAAAATTCTCAACAAAGTCTTAGAAATCGGATTCAAAAACATATCAAAAAGATCATTCATGGGGATCAAGTAAGCTTTATCCCAGGCACACAAGGTTGGTTCAACATATGCAAATCAATAAACATAATCCACCATATAAACAAGTCTAAAATCCAAGATCATATGGTACTCTCGATAGATGCAGAAAAAGTTTTTGAGAATATTCACCAGCACTTTATGAGCAAAACCATAGAGACAGTTGGAATGGAAGGAACCTTTGTCAATATAATAAAAGTTGTCTACAACAAGCCTACAGGAAGGATCATACCCAATGGGGAAAAACTTGAAGCATTCCCACTTTGATCAGGAACTAGACAAGGCTGTCCATTCTCACCACTTCTCTTCAATACTGTACTTGAAACCTTAGCTGATGCCATAAGATATGAAAGGGATATAAAAGGGAAGACACTAGAAGGTGGAAAGACCTCCAATGTTCCTAGATTGGCAAAATCAATATCACAAAAATGACCATCCTACCGAAGTATACAGATTCAATGCTATACTAATTAAAATCCCAAAGCAATTCTGTAAAGAAGTTGACCAAACTATCTCAATGTTCATATGGAGGCACAAAAGACCCAGGATAGCAAAAACAATCCTGAGTAACAAAAACACTGCTGGAGGTATCACCATTCCAAACCTTAGTCTATACTACAAATCCATAGTTATAAAAACAGCCTGGTCTTGGCTCCAAAATAGACAGAGATCAATGGATAAGATAACACAGATAAATGATATCTTCACTGAGATATCATCTCACCCTGGTTAGGATGGCAAAAATCAACAATACATTTGGTGTTCTCACCAAATTCTGGAGAGAATGTGGAGAGAGGAGAACTCGCCTACATTGCTGGTGGGAATGCAGGCTCATACAACCACTCTGGCGAGCCATCTGGAGATTCTTAAAGAAGTTAAAGATTGTAATGCCATATCACCCAGCTATTCCACTTTTGAAATAACACCTCATACAGCAAAAATCCACCTCCATAGCACAAGCACGACCATGTTCATAGCGGCACTGTTTACAATAGCAAAGTCATGGAATCAACCCAAATGTCCAACAGTTGACCAGTGGGTAAGGAAAATGTGGTACTTTTATACAATGGAATACTACTCAGCTATCAAGAATGATGAATTAATGAAATTTGCCAGCAAATGGATGGAATTAGAAACAATTTATTGAGTGAAGTATCCCAGACACATAAAATTAAGCGCCACATGTACTCCCTAATAGGTGGATCCTAATACCAAACCCATCTAGATTCACACTGAAAGATAAATCTCTGTAATACCTACAGTAATTGAAAAAATTATAAACAGGGGAAGGGGAAGGAGGGCCCCACCAGAAACAAGGAGAGAGGGGATCATGAGATAATAGGCCACCATCAAGGACTGCAAATAAGAAATGAGACATTGGGTTAAGCTCACAGACTGTCCTTCCTGGTCATTTGCAACTGATGAGGTATGATCTTACCAGAAAGGGAGGGCATATAGTCTGGCAGATAGAAGGTAAACATTTTGCAATGGGAGTCTGTCCCACTCCTCACCATAGTCTCCTAGTCTTATTCCATCTACCTTTGAATCTATCCTTATAATAAGACTCAATTAACTTCTTTTTATCTCTGACTAGGGCGTAACATCCAATACCCATCAGGATGAAGTCTAGGGCATTGCAGGAGTACCAAAACTGAAAAAAACATCAACAAACCATAATTCAAAATATTAGAGACTCTATATCAATCACCTGTAATCAGGCCTGCTAATCTCTTCACCATCCTGGAACTCAGGGAAATTTGCAGAAGAGGGGGCAGTAAGATTGTAAGAGCACAAGGATGAGAGGAGTTATGATATGCAAGATACACCACAAATATTAGGGCTGAAGCAATTATAATAGGACTCACCATGATCTGTGCAATGACCAACATATCATTGACCCCTCAAAATTCTAGCACTCAAGGCACTAGGATCCTTAGAAGCAAGGGATTAAGAGTCACAATAATGTTCCTATACTTAAGAGGAGCACAAGAAAGAGTTCTAGGAAATGCCACCTTAAATCTTACACTTTATCGAGAGAAGGACTCAGAGGAAAGTTTGATATACACATTAAGGATGCTTCAGAGATGTGGGTGAGAGGGAATTGGAAGAAAGGGAGGGAGGAGGACGGAAGGGGAAAAGGGAGGAGGGAGCAAGGAGGTCTAGAGAGGGTTGGAGGGAGGGGTACCTATTACGTTTGTAATGAGCAGAAAATAAAAAAATAAAATAACTAATCAAGAGAACAAAGTAATATGAATCAGGTAAATGATTCAATAACTGAAATTCTTATGGGTTTTTTAAAAAGCAAAATATTTAATTAAACAATTATAAAACAAGTGAAATTATTACATTATACACTATTGTTAAGCATACATGTCAAAACATCTCACTCTTTTGTCAAAAATAAATGGGTAGGAACTATTGGAAATAAAGGTTTCTGTAAGGCATGCACACTTATTAATTGGGTGAATATAAATCTCAGGTGCATTATAGGAAGGAATTGTACATATTTAGGAGGCAAATGTGATATTTCACATGTAGTTATCTTGTGCAATTTTCACTGTGAATTCAAAATCACATGCCCTATGGTAATCAGTGATACAGTTTCTATAAGATCACTTCTCAGAGATTCCATTACCTAGATTTGGAGTATTTGTGTTCAACTTTCTGACTTATTTTTACCTCTAACCATAGAATATTTTTCAGGTTCCTTAGTTCTTCAGTGGCCACTTGGATAGTAGAAAAATAAGGGCAAATACTGGAGAAGTGTACTCTATTGTAGAAGTTTCTAGAAGAACCAATCCTTGTGACTCTCCAATTGCAACCTAATAGTCCCCACTTCAAACTTTGGACTTCTAGCACCAGCAATGAATAAATAATATACTATTCCACCTGCAAATTCTGAAGTAACTCAAGTTCTAGAGTTAGAAATACGAGCAGTGGATGGTAATTGAAAAAATAATAAATACCCTTATTGTTGCAAACTGTTATCCTTGTCTTCCTTAGATTTTTTTCTCTGTAATATTAATATTGTTTGTTTTTATTTATTCTTTTTATTATAGAATAAAGAAGTTGCAAAACCTTGTACTTTATTTGGTTGACCTGCTTTGAAACGATGGATATACAGTGAAGTTGTGAAACAATGACATCATTATCAAGTTTTATAACGTTTTATAGGAAGAATATCTTCTTAGAGTTAAGGAAAAGTTTTTTAGAAGTGCAACAATGTATAAGATATAACGATAGATCCTGAACAAAGGAATTAAGCTCTCCTCCATTCTCCAGGTTTAAACATATCTTCATAGTCTCTTTTATAGTCTCTCATTTGTAACAAATTGCTGCAAAACAAATATAGGTTACAATAAATGCTCACAATAATTCTTTCCAGCCTATGTTGAAACTCATTTAATTCTCTTAAGGATCACATGAATTAGAAACCTATGTAGAATTAAAAAGAATATAATGCATAAAAGTGACACCCTGTGAAATTCAGGCTAAAACAAACAAACAAACAACTAAAAATGCTATTTAAATTAATACAAAACAGAAAAGTACCAAGATAAATAATAAGAGATAATATGAGAAAAAATAATAATAAAGCAGAGCTAGATTTTTAAATTTTATGGAAGATATATGCTACATACAAAAACTGGCAAAGGTATTCACTACATCTGTAATTCAAATGAAATCTAAAATTAAAAAAATACATTTAAAGATCCAATGGAGTAGAGTTATCTTTAAAAAGAGCTGCTTCTATAGTATACTGACTAGCTGCAATTACTGCGTCCATATCAAGGTTTGTGGGGGGTCCCCGGGGATCGCAGCTCCGTTGTGCAGGCCGGTCTGGCAGGTCCTCCACAAAGGGGATTGGGGAAAGGTGAGTGGGCTTTCCACCTGCTCCCTGCCCTCCTTCCTGGGGACAATCAGACGCAACAGGAGTCTGGTCAAGCAGGAACTCATTTATTGCAAGTCCATAGCATCTTATAAAGACAGAAACTGCAAGGGGAATTCCAGGGGGGGAACAGGCAACCAATGCATCTTAAAGGTCAAGCCAGCACACAGGTTGAATGTAGCAAGATTTCTTCAAAACATCCTGAGCTACGTATGCCCTCTTGACCTCTTCTATCAAAACATCTTTGTCTAAGCTTACCAGACCAGCAAGGTCACCTAGACTAAGGCCTCCACGAAGGCTTCTACATTTGCTTATTTTACAACATTTTTCCCTCAGTTTAGACAAGTGAAAAACTAAACTTATAATATTGATATCAGATTGAGAGGTTTAAGTGATATATCCAAGTAAAATGTGTGAAACAACTTTGTAATATCCACACATTGGAAGTAAACATAATGTGGTTGAGTACAATAAGGACATAGTATATTTAGGAAAAATAGATCCATATGGCTAGGTATCAAATATTTTAGCAAATGAAAAAGTAATAAAATGGGGACTGGAGAGGTGGCTCAGGAGTTCAGCCTCTGCCTTGCAGGCGGAAGGTCCTGAGTTCGGGTCCTAGACCCCACGTATAGATGCTGGGTAGAAGTGGGGGCGGCCTGCGTTTCTGGTCCTGGTAGGGCGGAGCCTGTGAATCCCCTGGCAGAGTAAAGAAGGAGGAGGTGGAGGCAGTCCGTGGTGGTTCCCAAATTTGCCCGTGGTTCTACACACACACACACACACACACACACACACACACGCCCAATTGAATAAATAATAAAATTTTTTTTAAAAAAGTAATAAAATGGGCAATCAAATAATTTAAAAAGAATATTAGGTCACATACAAGAAAATAAGAGAGGAAAGATGAGAGAGACCTTTTATTTCTTCACCAAGCTGAATTCTGAACAGAACACCTAAAATATCTTGCAAACAATTTTTTATCTATTTTATTTTATATATTACACATAATATGAACAGACAGATAATTCTAAAAATCATTGATTTATATAATTTTTTATAGTAAATTCATGAAAAGCTTTTATTTACAACATTTCATATTGGCAGTTGGTAAGAGTAAGGGCTGATGAAATGAAGTGGAAAGAAAGCCTTGTGAAAGTGGTGACCTATTGTTTGAGAATATGGTATGGTATAAAAATACCAGCTGTGTTCAATTTATGAATTTTGTCAAAAAAGCACTCATATGTACATAGAATTGATGCTGCCAGTCTAAGGAAGGACTGCTTTTCAAGTAAGGACTGGGACCTGGAGTCCTATGAATACACTGAGAAAAATTAGAGTAATTACTGAGAAAAGATCAAAACAGAATATTTCTGACACCTTGATTTTATCCTGGACAAAATACATTTCATGTTCAAACAATGGCAGCCTGTGACTGAACATGGTTACAGTTTATATTGTTGTTGAGGCTTCTGATAGCTAGTTTTTCCAACTCTGTTTTGTTTGCTAAAACTGAAGCAGTCAGATTTAAAAGTTTTCTATTGCACCTCAAAACAGAAGGGTCCATCAAATCTAGAAGATGATGCTAGAAATAATGAATGAGCATAATTTTATAAGCATTTTAACTGGGTAAATAATGGAATATTTGACGTGGATTAATTGATAATGAGAACACAATGGTAGACAATTGCCTGTTATTACAAGAGCAATCTTTACTAGACAGTATCTTAAATACACACACACACACACACACACACACACACACACACACACATACACACACACAGGTAACAGTGCCAGTTACTTATTTGATGATACACTGATAATAAAAAAAAATTTAAAAAAAAAAAAAAAGTCAGGGATTAGCAGTGGTTCCTTTTGTTGTTAATGAGACTAACTTAAAAATTCAATAAGGAAATCACTGACAAGAACTAGACTTTGAACTGAGAAAATGTTGAGACTGACTCAGCAGCTTATAATTTATGCTATAAAAACAACTCACAAAAATCAACTGTCAAATAATAAAAGAAATAGTTACAAAAATCTCCAAAGTAAGTGAAATATCCTCATGTTGTCTTATAAAATAATGCAATTGAATATTCCTGAAGCTTTAAATGCACAAGCTGAGATAGGGAGTACATGTATGCTTATTATTACAGACTTGGAAGACAGATGAAGAAGGAAGTGAGAAGTTGAGGTCAGCCTCTTGATCTAGACTTCAAATTTCACTTCTGCCATGGTAATAATAGCAAACCCCTTTTTCAAAATCCAATACGTGAGAGAGCCAACAAAAAGAGACAACCAACAGGCATACACAATAAAGGACTCTCTGGGAATTGGGGGGAGGCACTGGGGGATGGGGAGGGAGAGGAGAGGAAGGAGGGGGTTCGGGGGGAGGAGGGTACATTTTAATAAAAAAAGAGACAACCAAAACAATGCCAGCTTTATCAAACTCTGTTAAGAAGATCTATGTACTGTCATGCAATTACAAATTTTCAATACAAAATAGAGAGCAATTTGATGTAAAATATCAAAGTAAAATAGATTAATTATAGTTATTTAAAATTTTGAGCAATTTCATAGCACATATGAATATGCATAATTTAATTAACAGGAATTTTCTCATATTTTAGAACAAAAATAGTAGTAAAATACATAATGATCACCTGGTAATTTTAATCTGGTTTATTACATGATTATGTAATATGAATATGAATACTGTGGTGGCAGTAACTCTTAGGGCTATAGGTAATACTTGCTGATGAAAATAACTGTTCTTAACCTTTAAGAATCTCATTTGTTGATGTAAAACAGGATCTTGTAAATTATCAGAAGTTACAGAAGAAAACAATGCTCCTTCATAAGCTACTCATCTGTACAAAGCCAGATTACAAATCATATTAAAATGCAATGATAATAAAAGGAAAAGAAATTAATAGATCATCAAAATACATATAAATCTCCTTTCCATCTGCCACAGGAATCAAAATGGATATAAAGTCAGAGAAGACATAAAGTGTACAATGAGAAGCATGGTTTGAACTAATTAGCCACAGTGAAAATCAAATGTCTTGTCTTGTCTGAAATATTAAATAATGAGGTGATTAAATAAGAACCAAGACTTGTTGACTCTTCAGAAATGTATTTAGATTTCTGTTTCCAAGTGACAATGAATGTCAAAATATGAGGAAAGGAAAGTATACATGAAAGGTTTTGAAAAATAATATGTTTATTTACAAGCAGAAAAAAAATTTGTTACATAGAATAACTAGGCATATGTTTCCAAATGATTCATGGGACCATTTTCCATCTGTTCTACTAATGAAGTGTTGATTTTAAGTATTCCGTTCCATTGTCCACATAAATCACCAAATCTTCCAGAAAAAATTCTTCATAAGATATTTTTATGATAAATTTTAATGTCTCAATTCTGTCTGGTTTTCAAATTAATCCCATTGTTATTGTACATGTGTTCGTGTGTATGAGAGATTCCGCAAGTGAGGAATGCATTTTTATTATTTTCTTCGTGTTCTACATACATAGGATATTGTGAATTAATGGTTATTTATATCTTTGCTGGTCATCCTGTGCAAGTATTGTAATGCACTATAAATGAGATATATGAGGTGTAAACAAATAATGATATTTCTGTGTTCCTCCACCAACGGAACCTAGCATCTTTTCAAGAATCACTTGCTAGACACCAGTAAATGTTGTAGAACATGTCTGGAATGCGGAATCTAGATAACCAAGTTATCATAAAATTTTATTGCAATAGTAACATCACAATAGAGACAACATTTAATTTGAAATGAATTTTCAATGAAAATCCCTTTATTTTACAGAATTGACAATATAAAAGTGTTAGTTCTCTGCAAAAATATGGAAATTAAAGCCTTCTATAGAATACATATATTTTATTGTTATGTATTGAAATTATGTATGTGTGTGTATGTGTGTGTGCATGTGTACATGCACGCACACGCACGTGCATGTGTGTGTGTGTGTGTGTGTGTATGTGTGTGTGTGTATGTATGTGCACATGACACCTGGTACCTCAAGCATCCCATCTAAGTATTGTCTCCCTAAGCTACATCTCTAACCCACAGCTATTTGTGCTTCAAATCACAAAATTCAACAAAGTATGAACAAAATGGAATAAATGGAATCCTTCAATAACCATTAACTTAAGAAGTCAGCTTACAAAAGCAATGTCGAAGCTTAGACAAGAGCAAGAAGAAGTGAAATCAGTGCAAAAGGAGATAAGTACCTGGGATAGATTTTAAAAATGAAAACTATTTCAAGCTCTATATTCAAACACTGAAGCCAAACACTTACGGAAGATGACTAATTCTACATATTTTAATTACAAATGCAAGCTCATACAATGGGAAACATTTTAACAAGTTGTGCATATTTATTTTCTAGAAAATGTACTTATAGTTTGTTGGGTATTATATTATCCCTGAAGTTATTACATATCATAACATATGATATTAGCTAACAAGGATTACTACTGTCTTTATGGGAATGAATCTATGTCCTCAAACATATCAGTTAGCTGTAACCGGATTGTCTTTGTGTTATGATATTCTGGTTGGGCATCTCAGCCATCACTATGTGAATCTTCTTTCATTTCTACTGCTATTTTTTCAGTACGGATTTTGATGTTGTGGTCACTAAAATAAAATATTGCTGCCCTAATTGATAATGCAAGAAAAAATGCAGTTTCCTGTGGAGATTTCCTAGGAATCACAGTGAGAGCCTTAGGGAAGAGGGTCTTTCTTCTAGCTTGACTTAAAGAATTTACAACTGCTTTGTAAATTCATTAAATATAAAAGTTTGAGGTCCTCACCCTTTCTGAAAAACACTATCCAAAATATTGAATAGTATGACACATTAACTCATTAAGCCAGTTGTTCTAACAATTCAGAAATAAGAATGAACAAATACTTCTTTTCTCTTACACAGCTAACGAGTTTCTCACCTGTGCAAATGAATTATTGGACACAAGGTATGAAAGTAATGGGGAAACAAAGGGGGAGGTGTAGTGATGTCACAACACCTTCTTGGGAAGAAATATATCAACAAGACTTTAATCTACATCTCTTTAGATTGAAGATAGGTATTCATCAATGTAGGTAAAAGAGTTGAAACCATTACTTCAAATACATCACAAGAACATCACAAGAACTTTGGAAACTAGTTAAAAAATGCATGTCCAATTATTGGCAGCATGATGAATTCATTATCAAAGATAATTGAATATATACATTATAAACTAATATAATCCTGAACCTATGCTCACAATGATGAGTTTAAAGGTAAACATTTCTACATAATTTTTAAATTACAGTGCTTATCCCTCCAGGTCCTTCATTTTTATCTCATGTTCATTTAACTTTTCTAAGACACATTTTACAAATCAATCAAAACTTTTACTGTTCTTCAGACTATGTGCTTTCTAAAAAAATCCTTCTGAAACGTGCAATTACCAACAAAGCCTCATTTACTATAAATGTTTACATATGAGGTCTTATAAGACAATTGAAAATACCATGATTTCATTGATGTACAGCAACTATGAAGAGAAATATAACTTGCTCTATCATAATTCTGAAAATAACTAACTTTTCACTCCTAACATTTTACCTATGGCAAACTTTATCTACCTTCATTTAGCATCTGCACTTTATTTTTAGGATCTAGGAAAAAAGGAAAATTAACATTTTTTAATGCTAGATAAGTAATGTATATTAGAGAAATATTAACAATGCTTGGTTTTCTATCAATAAACCTTTTTTTCTATAGAGGATGTGTCATATGCAACACCATTCAGTCCTGACTAGAGAGGAGAAAGTACATGATGAGAAAGAACTGGGAAATAGGATTGGGTAGTAATGGATTAAAATGATACAAATTCATAGTGTTCATGCTTAAAATTATTATAGAAAAAGAAATAATATTAATAATTGTCTAAACAGAAGATTCGAATTGGGTTGGAAGGATGGCTCAGGGGTTAAGACTTCATGAGCAAAAGGTCCTGAGTTCTGATCCCATGTTCCATGTTAAAATCATAATCCAGTTTGATGGGAGAGTTCATACTAACACAAAGAGTTTAAGAAACTGGCCATACATATCCTTAGGGATTACTGAGAGAGGGCAAACTTTACTTGTCAGACTGCAAATCTCCCAAAATATGCCAAAGCATTGATCTTACTCCCTCTGTCTTAGCCATCTTCCCAGATATACAACAAAAGCACATAGAGGCTTGGTATATACAAGCTAGACATTAAGTAAGCAGAAGAGCCACGAGTATAATCTCGTCAGTCTCCTCATCCAGCACAATCAAGGATATTTGAAAATCCAGAAGGTAAGCACTAAAGTATCTGTGCCCCAAAAAAGCCCCTGTTCAGAGTTAAAGCTCTCAGGAAGGAATTATCTGGAAAACAAATACAAGTCTACATTTTATCTTTTTTTTTTTTTAGTACACATTTTTTTACATTTTATCTTAAATAAAATGGCATGTGGAAACTAGGAGAAAACAAAAGTTAGGTGGAAATGGAAGCAGCCTGCACTTCAGGTCTTGGTAGGTAGAACCTGGGAAATTCCAGTGTGAAGCAAAAAGGAGGTAGACGCAATCTAGGATGATTCCTGACATCATCCTTGGTCTTCCACAAGGACGTTCAGTGCCTTCTAATACACTCACATACACACGAAATAAAAAATAATTGAGATGGAGTATTAATGCTGTGATGGCAATGTTCACGTAAGACATTTCCTATAACTGTATAAAATCATCAGAAAGGAGTGAACTCTCTAATCTAGAGATTTCAACCTCTTATTCTGACCAGGGATGTCTTGGCATTTCCTTAATGAAGGTAAATCAGATTTACAATATCAAGAAAAATAACTTCCTTCTCTTGAGATCCAGATATAAAGCTGTGTTATCAATAAAATTTTGATTTAGCTTTCACATAGTTTAGCTTACTGATGAGTGTTATTTCCATCGAAATTCAGAGGAAAGTGTAAAAGACACAGTTTGAGAGAAGTGATAATTCATGTAAAGTAACTACAAAAGAGTAAATTTTCAGTTAGATTTATATGCATATTAAGAACATTCCTATGCACATTATATTTTATAAGTAAATATAGAAGAAAGAGCAATTAAAATAACAAGACATGCTTCAAGAAGATCTTGAAATTAAATGATAATTTCACTGAGGTATCCTTTTTCAGAAATAATATCAGAGAATTGTGCCAATTTGAAAATAGGTCAATATTAACTAATATTGAAAACATTAGCAGGTTATAACTGAATAATTATAGTTTCAGATAGTTAAAACATGTGTCTCAGAATTTGAGAAAGCATATATTGTGTGATACTTTTATTGGGGTCAATCCACAATTCATTGTGGTTGGAAAACAACAAATGACAAGGGTAATAATTATGCCAGAGGCCAACTTGGCACATGAAAGGGTTCATTGGTTCACACAGGAGTCTAGGTAAGGCTTTCTTTATAAAGCCTGGATGAATTAAGGCAGATGCATCACTGATAATACTACTAAACATTGGTGAAACTCACAAAGCAGCATGCCTGGATTTCCCTGCACGAGTTGTCCACAGCACCACACATTAGCGAGTCTCCTCCAGGCATTTCAGCTGGCAAGAGTCTCTTTCCCTGGCAGTTATTTATTATTTCCTTCGACTTAAGGAGTATCCAGTGAATCCTGTTAATTCAGGGAATTTCTTGAAATTTAATATGACTCTCTCCAGCATGGGGTGCCATAATTCAGACAATTCAGGAAATTTTTATGCAATAATGTATGTACTCATTTCTCAGAAATCACATGAAACATTTAATAATGCTTGCTTACTTCAGGATGTTTAATTTGTAATTCTGTTCTCTCTCTCTCTCTCTCTCTCTCCATTTATATATATATATAATGACTTAAAATTGTTTTCACATACATGTGTGTGTATATATATTGCTGAAACTACTCAAGGTAATGCCTTCTAAAAGAACAATATTTAGAATTTGTTTCTGAAGTATAAAGATAAAGGTTAATAGAGTATAAGAAAAGTTCATTCAAATAATAATCTACCTCCACGTTTATCAATAGCTTTGGGTATGTATATCATGAAAATGACTAAAAAGGGCAATTCAGATTATTTGAAAACTACACACACATCTTTTAAGAACTATCAATGTCAGCATATGAGTACAGACACATTTTAAATATAGGACAAACATTCAGCAGGTGTGAATATGAAAGCAAATACAGAAATGGTAGAAAATGTCAGACTACTTCTTTATAAAATGTTTCTAATTTATAAAATGTTTCTAATTAATGAACAACTATGAAATAATTACATTTAAAAGCAAAAGTGACACAAATATGTGGACCTAATGCAATACATATTTGCATTTTTTTCAAAAGCCATTCAAGAATTTATATGTAGATATAACACATATATTTACATGCCATTACTTTATGTTTCTAAAGTTCTGTTTTCTAATAAAATTATAGTCTAATTTGTAAATACAGATTATTTGAAATATTTTACATAGTGTCACAGTTACTCTCTCTGCTTCTGTGAATTCCTAGTTATTGTTACCTTTTTTGGCTTTGAGACTGGATCTCTACTTCCTAAATATTCTCCTTTTCAGCCCTTCACAATAAACTGGAATGACACAATTAGTTCTCAAAAGTCTCCTTTTTCTCTTGCACAATAATACGCACCAATATTCTCCATTAAATCTTTCTGTATTTTTCATTTTTCTCATCATCAATGTAAGTGTCATCTTTCTACTTATTCATATATCTATTATGTTATATATTCTAGATGGATATTAATAATGAAGGAATAAATAAAAATTACAAGTATATATGGAACAATAAATAGGTAGTTTGTTAATGGATTAATGTATGTATAGACAAAGAAAACCAAGAATGATAATTGAAATAGAGTAATTAAAATTGAAGGTTTACTAGAAGAGTGGTTGAAAATCTGGCTTTAGATATGATGGTCAAATAGACTGTTCATAACACTACATATCACTTAAGATATAAATGGCAAGATCGAGGTGACCCTGGGATAACACAAGGAGCAAAATATAGTAAAAGATAATACACTATGTAGAATTTATGCTTAAATAAATTTTGAGTATAGGGTAGAATAAGGAAGGGAAAATATTAAAAACTAGTCCAAGAAATATCAAAATCACACAAAGAGGGGTGAAACCTAATTATTATCTTCTAAATATCTTCTCAAAACTGTTGAAATTTAATCTCCATGATGGTCTACTAAGAAATGAGGCAAAGTGCAGCAGCATTTAAGCAATAATAAGGTCATAAGGACTATGCCCCCAGGAACTGATTAATTAACTTATAGATCATAGGATTCATAGGTTAATTAATTATCTCCAGAGTGAATCACTAGATCATCCAAATTGACTAGAATCTTATGTGTGTGCTTCTCTCCATTTGGCAATCTTATTTTCTGATGACTGCAGCATGATCCTGTTGCCAGGAAAGACCTCACCAGACATAGTCCTTAGGTCTAACTTTCAGCCTTCAGAATCCAGATTCTGCTGGTCATACATTAATAAGCTTGTGGTATATACTAAGAGTGACAGACAACAGAATAAAGCATCAATGAAAGGATTTAAAATTGCAAATGGGATATGAAATATGTACAGTATCTAGCAAGTCGGTTATATGATATTCATTATTTTAAACCCTGAATGGCTTAGATTTCTCTTTTCCACAGTTCATTATGTCTGTATAAGCCAGTGATATTAGAAAAATTTTGATATAATATACATTTGAAATGACAGTGCCTTGAACTAGAAAGGAAATAATGAGGTTAGAAAATCTACAGAGATGCATGAGCTGGAGAGATGGTTTAATGATTAATCCTCTGCCTTATAAGCAGAAGGTCCTGTGTTTGAATTCCAGATCCCATGTTAAAATTGTAGGCAGAAATGGCACCAGCCTAGACATCAGACACGAAATTAAAACCTGGGAAACTCTAAAGCTAAGCAAAGAGGTGGTTGTGCTCTCAGATAAACACACAAACACATACGTGTATGCAAAAATAAAAAGAAATAAAAATAGCAAAGCTGTAGAGAGATTTACTATAAGCTTTCTTACAATATGTCAAGAATACTAGATATACTCTAATAACACGTATAATAACCAAAAGAAAAGATGTAACATTTTTTAGTAATTGAATATCCAACCTAATTTCTGGAAATTACTCATTATTTAAACTTGGATGACTATGCACTCTGAATGAACTAGCACAGTCAAATAAATATTAATTAGCACCTCGCAAGAGATTTCTTATGCACATGCTGAAAATCTGCTGATGCGGCAAAAATTTCAGCAATCATTTATTTAGAAAACAAATGATTTTGTTAATATTTGGAAGAATTCCTCATCTAAACTTGTAAATTCGTCAAAGGAACAGTTACTGTACTGTTCACTAGAGGTCATAACACAAACACATTGGGAATTTGTAGAATTTGCATATAAAATTAAGTTCTGATGCTTCAGCAACAATAAGGCAAAGAAAAATTTAATGAATTAGCATAACATTATAGTTCTGCTTTGAGTAAATCAGTAGAAACTCCATTAAGTTCCTGATTCAGAATTGAGCAAACTTGTGACAAGGTAATTTAAGTATAATAAAGCAAAAAAAGAAAAATAAAGCTTTGAAATCTCATTTTAAAATTATTTATTTATTTCAGAGACAGAAAATGACAGAGTGAGGGAGACCAAGAGAAAGAGATAGAGATAGAGAATAAAAGAGAGAGAGAGGCAGGAAGAGAGAGAGAAACAGAGAGAGAGAGAAGAGAGGAATAATATGTTATTAGATTTCCTTTCTTCCAACCCCACAATGAGATTAAAAACTCTGCTTGCTGGTGACGGCCTCCCCATCCCACAGTGGCCAGTGAGCACTTCCAAAGTCTGTGCTTAGTGTCCTTCACCAGACTCACAAATCCAGGGATTAGAAACTCCACCCTTCCTTCACATCCTGTTTCTTCCACTTTCCGAGAATCAGTCCATGTTGTCATGGAACCACGTGATCAATAAGCTTTTACATTCTTGTCCATGGCATGGCATGTTCTGGCCTTTTCCTTACAATAAGCCCTAGTGTTCATGTGGTGGAGTGAGGCACCTTCAGGAACAAGTGGATTTTACTTCCACTGTGTGGCTCCATGAATCTATGGATCAAAGTAAAATTATCAACTTGGTTTGCAAGTGCCTTTACCACTGGACCATCTTTTTGACCTGGACTTCTCATTCTTTTATACCTTAGGCTTAGTAAATGGATAACTGTGAATTAATAGACAAATGTACCTGCTACTACATTCCTTTATATTTATTTTACATGAGGACTCAAACCAAATATCACTAATTTTATTTTATTTTTTACAGAACAGTTATTTCCCTTGGAGTGGCTAGGGAATTCAGAACACCAATCTCTGTCTCCATTCCCCATGAAAGATGATCTGAACTAATTTCCTCTTCTTTTGCTTCTCTTTCTCCTCAGCCCTGACTTGCTCCTTACAGCGGCCATTACAGAGAAAATATTTGTCATTATCATGCAGCGCAGAGGAGCTGTTTACTTCCCGATGATATTTGAGCTGTGCATTTGCATAGGCAAGTGGCCTATTGATGCAGAGCCAAATTCAATCTGTTTGCTATACAGAGAGATATCTTTGGCAGCATTAAAATGCAGCTTGTCCCCAGTGACTTGACATATCATGCATAGAATACTCTGGAGTTCTTTAAGAACACAGCATGCAATTAATCATTCTATACATTTTTTTATGAAACAGTTGCTATTTATTATTTGTGCTCACATGAATTTTGCAGGACAAAATTGAGTATAGTGTCACTAAAATGAATATGAATAGAGAGCAAGTAGGTTCTTTGCCCTTCATAGTAGCAGCATTACATTCAACTAAGGGATTTGTGGATGATGCAGCTGGGAACACATGACAAATATTCATTTGTAGCTATGTTTTCTTTACTGACTCAAAACAACTGGGGAGGCCTTTGACGAGAGCTACTTAGAAACAGGATGTCATAAAGAATGTTTTATCATATTGTTACTGTTTGGAAGTTTTCAGAGACAGAGAATCCAATGGTTGAATGTTTACAAGACAAAACTCACGTGAATTTGAGATTGAAAACAAAAGTTGGTTTGTATTAGACAATTTTGACTAGGAATATTAGTTATAATAGCTTTCCTATGCAGCTTCAAAGAGAGAAGTTAGACTAGGAAGGTCCTTAAATGTCATCCCCCATCTTCACTGCTAGGATTTTCCTAAAAGAACACACCCTGCTGTTGTGGGCTTTTATATCCAGATTCTTGTATTCAGGAGTCCAAGACTGAAAACAGGCCATGCGTAGTGGATTAAGGCAGATTTTATTAAAGGAGAGAAAAGATGGAACTCACTTTCTCACTTCCAGTTCCAGGAACTTTAATCTCCCCATAAAAATAAGATGAGCAACTCTCCCAAACCTCTCTTTATGAAACAATATGAAGATAAACACGTCATATTTTCTAGAAGGAAGTTTACTCTCATTTTCTAGGATTTTGATTGTGGCATGGGGTCAGGGTCAAGAACAGGTGTTTCTGCTATGCTAAAACCATGGGACATCTGATACAAGGATACAAATGACAGAGGTCAGTCACCTTGGCCAGAAGTGTTGGTCTTCTTAGCAGGTTTAAAGATGTCTTGCTGTAATATTGCTCTGAAGTTACATAGATCTTAGCCATTTTGCAGTTCATCATTTGTTGGTCTATTCCTCTGTAGTTTTACGCAAATGAAAAATTTGGGAAAAGACATTAGAAGAAGAGAAATAAAGAAAAAAGTTACCTATTTTTCCCAAGAAAAACTTGTGTTTTTATAATCTCCAGAATAATGACAATAACTGTACAAGAGGTTGTTGAACCATAATTATGAGTTTAAGTGAATAATGAAGGAAATGCTCTTGATTTGTATTTCTCAGGTTTGTATCTCTATCATCAGATAGGTAACAGTAGTAAAACTGGTTTAATTATGTAGAGGATTTGAATAATTATGATGGGGAAAGGAAGGATTACAAACTCTCTAAGAAGTCACCACGATATTTCCAAAGAAACTTTCTTTTCTTTTACCACCCATGTTTTCTACTTTCTGAAACATCACAGAAAGTTTACATTTTCATGTTGCCAGTTGGAAAACAATGGTCATGATTATATAAACCAGTTTATACCAATTTGGCTCTGCTGGGTCTAAACCTTCCTTCCTTGCTTCCTTCCCTTCCTTTCTTCTTTCCTTCCTTCCTTCCTTCTTTTTTTTTTAACAGAAATTTACCATCAAGGCGTGTCTGAGTATTTGAGTGAGAATATAGGAAAGAGAAAAAAAAGAGAAAATAATTTAAAATATGGAGAAAAAGAAAAAGAAATAATTCCCTGGCATTACAAGGGTGATTTGTCCATTGCAAAAGCATAGTATAAAGAGAAAAAAAAAGCATAGTGAAATTTTGTTTGAAGTTGGTATATTACACATGCTATGAATAAATTTGAAAGCTCAGTTGAAAGCACAGTTGATAAGAACATTTGTCCTTCAAGAGAAGACAAAATAAATGGGTAAAAACATGTATTAAAGTGGTATTCAGAAAAATTAATCTTTGAACAAGTTAAAATGAAAATGAAGGCTCCATAGTGAGAAAATAGGAAATTCAAATAGCTGTGTCTTCTATACATACACACCTATATTAGCAATTAATATGCCACAACTTCTTAATGGTTGCAATTTCAGTCTTGAGGAATGAGACCTGTTCTCCATCCTTGTCCCTAGAGGGAGCCATTCAATTGTTATCACTGCACAAGAATACTTCGCCTCCACATGAGAACATACCTTCCTTTCATCTTTCCATTCTTGAGGACTGTACAGTTCTCTGTTCTTTCTGAGTAATTCAGTGACATCTGAGATACTGAAAAAAAAAGCAGTGCTAATTGGTAATGTTGAATCTTACCTGATTTCTATGCCCATAAGAACAATAAAAGTCAGAAATCTCCTTCCCTTCAGGATCTGTGAAACTACTTCCTAAAGACCTTAGAATTTTGATATCCTTCAGATGATCACCATACTTATTAGTAACAGTGGGGTACAGAGCTACTCTATAGCTAAATCGCCATTATTTGTTTCATAAATAATTAGGTGACCTGTTTATTATCACTGAACAAACTCACATGTAAGTCACTCAAAGTCCAATACAAAGTCATGGCACAGACATTGCTTTCTAACTACACACAGACATGAAATTTCAGGCCCAAATATCTTGTGCCAGTTTTCAATCCATGGAGCTCTTTACATCAAATATTAAGAATTTTTTACTAAGAAAAAGCATCTAGGTTTAAATATACTGCTCTGTGATTCAATGAAGTTTTAATTTCAGTACTGTTAAGGATTGCCTCAAAGATGATACAACCTCTTTGAAATGCTGTAAAATATTTCAGTGCTTTTAAATTGTGGAAATATCATCACAATTATTGTTCAATACATTGTACAACTTAGTCCTCTGCATTATTAAAGGATAATCTCATTCTTTTTACGGAGTATAAAATGAAACTGAAAAAGTACATTTTAAGAAATTATAACTATTTTTTCTGTATTTTTTCTTTATTATATTCTCTATATTTTTTCTGTTTTTCAATGACTAAATAATGACATCTTTTTACTATTCTATTTGATGATTGCATCCTATGTTACATGACTCAGGGTCTTTCAAACATCTTGGTTCCTGTTTCCAAACGTTCATCTCAAAACAATTATCAGATATAGTAAATTTCTATGAAGTAAAAAAGCTAAAAAATGCTTTATTATCTATTTTTGAATCAGTTGAATTAAGAAAACATAAAAACAGCACTTTTTAAAAAATGTCTTCCACTCATACAAAGTTGATAAATACCTCATTTCCCTCCCTCCCTCCACCCCTCCCTGGATCCCCTTGCTCCCTTCCCCCTCTTCCCTTTCCTTTCTCCTCCTCCCTCCTTTTCTCCTAGTGCTCCCTCCCTCCCCCCATTCCTGGAGCATCCTTTAGTGTGCATGTCAAACTTTCCTCTGGGTCCTCTTCCCTGATGAGGTGTAAGGACTCAGTGGCATTGCCTAGAGCTCTTTTTTGTGGTCCCCTTTAGTATAGGAACACGATTGTGAAAAACAGCACTTCTTAAAAAGAAAAAAAAAAGGGGGGGGGCTGGAGAGGTGGCTCAGGGGTTAAGCCTCTGCCTTGCAGACAGAAGGTCCTGAGTTCGGATCCTAGATCCCACGTAGACATGCTGGGCAGAAGCGGAGGCGGCCTGCGTTTCTGGTTCTGGTAGGGCGGAGCCTGTGAATCCCGGGGCAGAGTAAACAAGGAGGAAGTGGAGGCGTCCATGGTGGTTCCCGAATTCGTCCGTGGTTCTACACACACACATACACACATGCGCACGCACATACATATGCATTCAAGCACAATTGAATAAATAATAATAAAAAATTTAAAAAAAAAGAAAAAAAACTTGTGTTTTTGTCTGAATGCCAGATGACCTTGAGATCTCTATGCAAATCAAGTTGGTCTTGAATCTAAATAGATCTTACTAGTTTGTCTTCCAAGTGCTGAGTTTACAAGCACTTCGTTCTTCACATGTACTAATTTTTTGCTCATGTTTTAATTCTTTCAATAGCTAAGGGACATCTAGTGAAGATTCACCCTCTACAGTCATTATTTAATTGTGGGGAATCTTAAACAAAGTACAGTACTGCAAGCATGTGTTAATTTTCTGGAATAAATAAGATATACATTTTACATGTATAGTCACTGAATTCCAAATATTTTCATCACAGTTTGCCATAATGCTCTTTACACAATCCTACTATGGAAGGAGGTATATCAAAAGTATAGGTAATGAGTTTGAAAAGAATTTGTGGTTTCCTGTGCTTCTCCCACATCTGTACCAAAAAAGAAACAACAACAACAACAACAACAACAACAAAAAAACAAGTATATGAGAGAGTATAGTAGAAATACCATTCCAATTGTAAATATAGAAAATTTATTTGTTGTATGCATGAATAAATATGTTTGAGTCCCAAAGTTGAAGCTTTTAAGACTTTTTCAGAATGTCAAGGTACCAAGGGTCTTATTGGCCTTCAAGAATGTTTAAAAATTGGCTCTCACTTTTAATTTCATGCACTTCGTAAGGAAATTAACTTTCTTCCTACATCCCTGGAGATGCATTAAGGTACTCTGAGCTTTTGATGTTTGCATCTCAGTTGACTGTTGTTTATTAAATACTTTTCTCTGCTTTCAGTTCTAAATAAAGGTCCTTTTCCTACATTATTATCAAAGCACTAATCAATTAAGATCCTATGGAAAGAAATATTGTGGAAAAATCCCACACAACAAGATATTTTAGCTTACTGTTAAACATTACCTTTTGTGTCTCCTCAGGTAATTGTACTCTGAGCCTTACCCTGGAAGATCACCCTGAGTCCAGTCTTTGGCTGGCTGCCCTCCTACAGCCTCTCAAGTATGTCCTAGTCTCTCCTAGGTCACTCTATATAGAATATAAGATTAGCATTCCTAAGGTCCATGTAAAAATTTCAGCCTTTATTTTACTGAATCCACAAAATATTCATATGCATTTCCTATTCTCTAGATTATAGCAGCAAAGACATTTTACATTTGTGTCTTTACATTTGGGTCTATGCCATAGGCTACCTCATATTTTGAGGTTATTTTCCAACTTAACTTAAATATACTACAGTATTTTCCTAAGAAAAAGAAGAGAATACAATTTGGGAAAGAGTGTCCCAGAGGGAAAGGAGAGAGAATATATTAATTAACAAGGAATTCTTTTACTACTGCTTGTAAATTTTCTTTATTCCATTAAAATAAAATATTGCAAATGCAAACTTTCAAATAAGATAGTGTGATTGGGGTTTTATTTCTTTCTTGGGTCTTATTTTTCTTCTTATGATACACAGACAGATTTAGCATACTGTAAGTTAGCTATTGTATCCTTTTATCTATCTCGTGAACACTCTTTGAAATCATTGGAAAGGAAAAAGGTACTTTTGCAACCACGATACAGCCTCACCTGAGCAAGGACAAATGTCTTACATGATTTTATTGAATAGATACTTCACTGACACAAATAAGTACAGAATCTTGGACTCACAATATAAAGGCAACAAAGTCTTTTACAAGTTTTGACAACAAGCTGCCTTGTTCTTAATAAAATAAGTCTATATTTTTCTTATAAAAATTCTGATTTCACTTTCTGGGACAGCCAGGGTCTTTTTAGCTACCAAGCTAACTTCTCTACTACAAAAGTACAGCAGAAGGTTTGTGGACCATAGTGTACTATAAAATCCCTAATAAATAATATCTTTTAAGATGTAGAACTGTTCATAACTCCCCAATACATGTGTCTGGTATTCTATTATATAATAAAGTATTTAGACCAAAGAATTAGAAATATTAATTATTCAATAGCCAAGGGATGCAGAGCAAAGAATTAAAAATATTAAGTATTCAAAGCTTTTGACTAAGACAAATGTCCCAAAGTTTTATTTTATGAACCTTTTTTTTGTTGTTGTTTTGTTTTGTTTTGTTTTGTTTTTAAAGATGCTGGGTGCTTTTTTAAATGAGAAATAACCTAAAATGTTCTCTGGCCAAATTAAGTTTTTCATTTCTTACTTTTCCTTGCAAATATTAAGCTAGCCTTGACAGTATTGGAAGCCTTCAGCTTATCTAGTAAATAGTCTGATCCTTGAGGTCATGGGCCTGGTAATATTATTTTGATTTCCTTGTGATCATGTCACCTCCCCTAAACCATGCTAATGCATTATGGAAACTAATGAGAAGGTACTTAATGGAAAGAGATATGCATTCTCTGGTGTGAAAAAATTATTATCTGGGGCTAGAGAGATGACTCAGGGGCTAAGACTCTGCCTTCAAAGCAAAAGATCCTGAGTTAGGATCCCAGGTCCCAAACAAAAATGCCAGGTGAAAATGGCAGCTGTCTGCAATTTCAGTCCTGGTGGGTGGAGCCTGGGAAATCCCAGAGGGAAGCAAGAAGGAAGTAGAAGCAATCCGGGATGATTCCTGAAGTTACCCTTGGTCCTCCACAGGGACACATGTGCCTTTTGATACACACACACTAAATGAATGAAAAAATAAGTTTTTTTTCAAACTATTTTCCTTAATCCTTTTTAAAAATGGTTATGTAATTCTGGTCTTTCTCAAACTGTCACTATAATTTTCAAGTCTGTCATATTCCATAAGAAATAAAGAGTTCAGTGATTGCCTTTTAAATTTGATGAGTGTTAGCAAAAATCTTGATTATTCAAAGGAAAAAAATTAAAAAACACAAATTTATTCCAGATTTTTCTCGAATTATTTTAGCAATTCTTGATTAACTTTGTAAATATTCATTAACTGCAGAGGAAAAAAAAACAAAAACTTGATATGACAGCTCTGTTCAATTCTGAATAATAACTGTTCCTCACAAGTATCTTCCCAGAGATGACTTTTATGAAGGCTAAATATAAATAGTCAAAAAATAGAAGAGACCTCAATGCAAAATCTCCATTGTGAATTAGTTGCCCTGTGATAAATATTAATTTCAAATATTTAAAAGGCAGGACATATTCATTTCTATATAATGGCTAAACCATGTGAAATTATAGTCACAGATAACAGGACAAATATTTTCATTAGATACCATGACATTCCCTCTTGAGTAAAATGTCAGATGCATAGTGATCATGAGGCAAACTCATGGTTTGAATGAGATAGAATTCAGGATGTTTAAAGAGTACTTCTGCAAGGCTGGAGATGGCTCAGGGGTTAAGACTCTATCTCACAAGCAGAAGGTCCTGACTTCAGATACCAGATTGCACATAAAAAAAATGCCAGGAGGAATCAGAGACAAGCCTGAACATCTGACTCTGGTGGGCAGGGCTTGGGAAATCGCAATGGAAAGCAAGAAGAAGGTAGAAGCAATCCAGGATGATTCCTGAAGTCACCCTTGGGATACACAGTGCCCTCTGATACACACACAACACACACAACACACACACACACACACACAAACACACACTAAATAAATAAATAAACAAACAAATAAACAAATAAATAATTACTTAAAAAAGAGCACTTGTACAGTGGTCTCTTGTTACTGGTGCAAATCAGTCAACATTAACATAAACAAATAAAAATTATTAAATACATTAGAAACCTTGAGTCAAGGTAGGTTGAATTTGCCACCAATTCAAGAACAAAAAATCGCATATTGCTTTTTAACTGCTGGATTTTTTAATATGCTATTTCCATAAATATATATGAAAAATATTCTTATAGATTTTGAAAGATCAATTTGCATATCCATTCTGAAAAAAGGATTATTTAATAGAGTGATTTCATTGTATTTAAAAATGTGTCTTCTAGATATGTACAGATCTCTTCCATATGTTTGAACTATAACTTAAAATTGTATTTTTCAACAATTTAAGGATTATGGTATATTTTATAGTTACACATTGGGGGCGGGAGAGATGGCTCAGGAGTTAAGACTCTACCTCTCAAGCAGAAGGTCCTGAGATCAGAACCTAGATCCCATGTAAAAACACCAGGCGTAAACAGCCAAAGCTTGAATTTCCAGACCTGGTGGCCAGAGCCTGGGAAATCCCAGAGTGAAGCAAAAAGGAGTTAGAGGCAATCCAGGATGATTCCTAAAGTCATCCTTGATTTTTCACAGGGACACACAGTGCCCTCTGATACACATACACACATATACACACACACACGTGCACGCGCACACACACACACACACACACACACACACACTAAACAAACCAAGGAACAAATATACAAATAAATATAATTGTACATTAGAGGGTGCCCTGCGTGATACTTGATTTGCATCATATATTATATATATATATATATATAGATAAATAAAGATTGCTGAAGTATTTAATCTTACAGATAGGAAATCTATAATTCCTTAGAGTTTTCTTTTTTGTAGATTGGATAGGCCAGAATGCTTCATGTATAGCATAAATACTGGAGATCCGGAATGCTGATGCATAATAACAGAGATTCCAGCCAAAATTTGTGGTCATGAGAAGCTGAACACAGAGGAAGAAGACTGATGATATAATTCAGGTTAGGTTAATAGGTTAAGTGAAGGGTCAACTCTAGGTTATTTATTCATTGAGAGAGGACAAAGAAAAGATGCATGTGTGCATTACATGCAGCGTGGTGGAAGTATTCCACCATGTGGGCTTTTGTGCATCACACTCAGGTGGACAGGTTCGCATTGAGTTATTTCACCAGCCCATGGCTGATAGGGCAAGCTCAACATATTCATTTCTCATTGGATGGAACAAACATAATGGACAATGGAGATCACCACCAGTTTATTTATATACTATGTCTCCACATGCTAATCTATTCCAAAAATATCTTTATAGATCCACTCAGGAAAAATATTTACTACATATATAGATATACCATAAACCCATTTAAATTGACATACATCCACATGTTTTTATTGTTTGCAAGGAAGAAATTACCATTATTCCAGTTTCCTTTTCATAAATATTATTATAGCCATTTTTCAAATGAGAAAGGCAAATACAAGAATCAGTCAACTTATTCCAGATCATATTGGTAGTTAGGAAACACAATAATCAGTTCTTTCACATTCAATCAAGGGTGTGCATGTGTTGTTTGCTGCAATTGTAAACTGGCATATTGTTCAAACTTGCATAAGTACACTGTTAACTGGACACTTTTTTTCTCAGGATAGTGAAGATAATTCCTTTTTTCATTTTGTTTCATTTCACATTCACTCTTTTATTACTAAGCAAATGTTAAGATAGTTTTTTTGTAAATGTATTGAAGTTTTATCCTATATTGTGCATAGGTCTTTTTTTTATCATAGATTAGCTTCATAATAGGACTTATGGCTAAGGAACCGGATTAAGTGGATAGTGTAAGGCAGGAAAAAAGTTAAAAAATACTGTATATTCCCATGTTACTCATTTTCATCATATAAACTGTAATGGGGTCTTATGGCATAGGAATTCACCACTCTGACAACAAGTAAGTTTGTAAAAAAAAAAAAAAAGGTAGAGACCTTATTTAGCTGATCAGTGTATGTGTTCTGTTCCAGTTGAATGTAGCAACTAATTTTTATTTTACTCAAGCTTGTAAAAGCAAGGAATAATACATCCTGTTACGTCATTCTCTGCAAAACAAAAAAAAATTTCATGGTATTGTTAAGTAAGCAGTGTTTTACAGAAGTAAAGATCAATGATCATTAGCTTACACAACAGCCTGGTTTTACAACAGTTATTCTATAAGCCCTGTGCCTTAAGGAGATGGGCCCCGGGAAATTCCAAGGAATTACATGTTTTCCTGAAGCTTATCAGTGGTCAGGGGACTCTGACATTCTTGGTGAGCAAATTTTCTATTCTTAAAAAGCCCTGCTAAGGGCAGTTTTCTTGTTAAAACTTTGTACCATTATTTTATGTTATTTTAGACTACTACAAGACAATATTTTAGCAGACATGAACAAAAACTACATCCACCTTAAATGAATCATAGAACACCATTGGGCAAGTGAGATACCTTATTGTGTAAGGATTCTGCTCACCAACCAGAAACCAGAGTTTCACCATCTGACATTTCTCTGTCTTTGTCATCTCAGTTTTAGTCTATCTCTGTCTGTATCTATTTTTCAAATAAGTAAGAAATATTAAAAGTAGCAGTATCAAAATTTTTAGAATAATATTAACAGAGAGGTAAACATGGAAAACTTTGCATTCTTTTATAAAAATGTCAAAAAAGCAAAATTCATTAGTTAAGAAAA
Organism: Typhlomys cinereus; assembly: GCA_023101885.1. Lineage (NCBI taxonomy): Eukaryota > Metazoa > Chordata > Mammalia > Rodentia > Platacanthomyidae > Typhlomys > Typhlomys cinereus. The sequence continues at coordinate 2,880,903 of JALPQD010000208.1, read as the reverse complement.
GTGGAGAAAAAGTTTAAATGCTAAAAGGAAGGAAATATAATTTGCACCTAAAATCATTTAAATTTTAATGTAGGCATTAAGAAAATAAATATCAATTTATTCATATATTTTTTTCCTAATCAAACGAACTTAATAGATATCATGGTCACCTTCCTCCCTCCCCCTCTCTCCAGTGCCCCTTGCACCCTCCCCCCTATTTCCCTTCCTTTCACCCCTTCCCTTCCTTTCTTCCAGTGCCTCCCCTTTTCATCCTTCCCATTCCCTGGAGCATCCTTTAGTGTGAATGTCAAATTTCCCTCTGTGTCCTCCACTCTAATGAGGTTTAAGGTCTCAGTGGCATTGCCCAGAGCCTTCACTTGTGCTCCCCTTTAGTATGGGAACACTATTGTGACTGTTAATACCTTGCCTCTAAGGATCCTAGTGCCTGTGATCCATGCTAGACTTTGGGGGGTCGGCGACATGTTAGTCATTGCTCAGGTCATGCAAAGTCCGATTATGGCTACTGTGGCCCAAACTTGTGTGGAGTATCTTGTGTATCGTTGCTCCTCACCATCTTTAGGCTCTTACAATCTTACCGCCCCCTCTTCCACAAATTTCCCTGAGCTTTAGGATAGGGAGAGATTAGGCTGGTCTGGTTCCTGGTGATTAATGTAGAGTCTCTGATGTTCTGAATTATGGTTGGTTGCTGTTTTCAGTTTTGCTGTTCCTGCACCGCCCTTGGCTCTGTCTCTTTTGATCAAAAAATTTTTGTATGATATGGTAGATCTGTTAGTGGTGAAAGTAGAAATTGAATTTCAATCCAATTCAATGATAATTGGAAGCATGAATTACTTGAAGGTTTGTTAATTTATCTTGTAAATGGTATGATATATCATAGATGTAAATAATATGGTGTATCACATTACGTTTCTTGTGAATTAAATGTTTTCTAAACAAAATAATGCAGTAACCTCAGCATCTTACAGTGTAGCACAAAGAAGAATTAGCTGCTATTGTTAGTAGGTCAATAATTTCATGCCATTTCAATGAAGCTAAATTCAGGATTCTAATTATGCCCTTTCTCTCCTTCTCTTTCTCTCAAGAACACACTTAATTAAAACATATTTTTGTACATATCTCATATCTAATTCTGATAAAAAAGCAGATGTGTCTAGAACATACTTATTTGTGTTGGAAGAATTACTCTGCATATAATATTGCATCCTTTAAGAAATATACCCAAACATACATTGATGTTCAGGTTGATTTTCTTTATTACTTACTTGAAAGAGGATAAAGACGCTTAAAATTGCATGACTACTCTTCAGAGATAATTAAGAAAATTCTATTGTATATTTAGAGAAGCAAAGAAAGGATTATAATCGGTTATATTATTTCTGATGCTCTCTTTTTCTTTCCAGACATACTTTCTCTAATGATTTTTAAGATCAGCACCTATGTAAGTATATTTCTTGCAATTAATTCAAATATTTCAAGGCCTCTTAAATTCCTTCACAGTTTTTGAAATATCATTTTCTTATGTATATGTGGATAACAGTGGACAAAAATTTGCTGTTCTAAAGGAAAATGCCAATTTTAATGAAATGATCATTAGTTATCACATTAGAAAGTGTTAAAGTCACAATGATTGTGTTTATTTTATCCCAAAGCACACTATAGATTTCACTGGCCTGAGAACACGTACAACCCCTAAATATAATAGTTATTCCACTTCAGTGCACATATTTCGTTAAATCTTAATATTTATGACATTGATTCATATCAAATAATCTGGTTACTATTTATTATTTGAATGGATTGTAGACTTTAGTTGCACCTACCTTTCTTATTCTATTTGTTTGATTCATGTTGCATTACACAGAGAATTTATAACTCCCAAATTATGGACTGTATTATTTTTTGCATTTACATTGCAGAATAATTATGGCCACTTTTCTTCCTTCAATTTTAAAATGAAAAGAGAGATCTACTTTAAAATAATTACCTACAATTTTGACTTGACAAAGATGTCAAAGCTTATTTCCTTCCTTATATTTCTTTTCTGGTGCGTTGGATTAAGAGTAAAATGTTTTGATGTGTTATCTACTGTCACTGAATTTCATGTCTAGGATGATATAATTATGAAAAATAAAACTTAAATCGGAACAAAAAAGAGCTAAATTAGTTTCTTAAGTTTTTGCTGACTGTTTTTTTTTTTTTCAGAAAGAAAAATAAGAAGAGAAAGTAACGTCTCTTTCATTGTTTAAAGAAAGCTTGTCTTTAACAACACCCTCCTCCCCCATCAGACAGCATAAGGTTACTTCACACTTTTTCAACATAATTGTAACATACCTTCATTTTCTGTATAATCAAGAATAATTTCCCTTCCAATTTTGTTTATATAGAATGTGATGCTTTGCAATTTGGAATAAATACAAGCTTGTCTTGTTTTTTTTTTTTCAATTTAAACAATTTATTTAAAATTCCTTAAAATACTTAACATGAGCTTTTGAAATTGGGCCTTTAATCTCAACTTTTGGGTCATGTTTAATGGGAACAAACTATCCCAGGATGACTGCACATATCGGTGCAACACATCTGGTTTTTCACCTGTATATAATGTGATGTCTTAAGAAAAACCTTCACCTCCACTCTTATAACAGTGGTTCTGAAAGTCTTGGCATCTTTGCTTTTGCAACCACTTTCCTCTGACATGCAAGATATAATGTATTTATGGCAGTGTTAATGTGGTGAATCTCTACCTCTCAGTTATAAGGTATCTCCTTGTATCTTCAAAAACCACAATTCCTGTGTGACTTCCTGACATTTGGTGTTTGTTGAGAGTGAACTGTATAGATCAGAAGCAGGAAAATAGACCTTTATAGACATGTGATGACCTCTCCCAAATTCATAAAGGTTCAGGATCCTGCTCAGTTTGAAATACTTGCTTAATATTCAGGAATCCTTGGCCTTGAAGTCTCAATGGCCCAAATCCAACTAAAGAAGCAAATAGTTAAATTTAATGAATAAATGAAAGTGCTCATGGATTTTTAGTGAATACATTTACGAAAACTAATCAATATCTAGACATTTTAAATAATGCAAAGTAAAATATATATCTAAGGTATGAACTAAAAGGATATATGCATTATATATTTCTGGAAATGCTTCAGGTCCAGAATGTCTGGAATGTAAGCTAAAAGTAACTTATATTCTGTGCCTATTTTAAAGTAAACATAAAATGTTTACAATGTAACATTCACTGTATTAGTGATGAAATAGTTAATAGTTTAATATAAAATTAAGATATTGAATATATAGCAAACAGCAACAAAATTTTATATTATTTTTAAATTACACATTATCTCTGCAATGTATTATAATTGAACTTTTCTGATATAGTCAATAAATATGCAACTTATTTTGATGGAGTTGAGGCAATAATCAGCATATTTCTAAGTAAAATGAATATTTAATTAAAAATATAAAAGTTATAAATTTGTGAATATCCTCACTAAGCAATGATTCTATCATGGATTGAATCTGAAGGCTCCCAGAAGCTCATGACTGGTATATTTACTCCCTGGCACACAGGGATAATGTGTGAGTTTGAGGACTCTTTAGCAAGTTTAGCATAGTTGGAGAGTGTATGCCATCTTAAGAGTTGCTTTGAAGACTACATTTGGCATCTTGCCTCCTTCCATTCCTTTAAGAAACAATTCCTACGACTTCCTCCTGTGATCATGAGCACTTGAACACTTCTGCAGTGCAGAAAATCCTTCTGAAACCACTAGTCCAGAACACATTTCCTCCTTTGAGTGACTAGTGTCAGGTGTTTGGTCACGTTTACCTGAAAATAACAAAAGAGATGAAATCTTTATCCATTTTCTCATAGCTAAATAAAATAATGTATATATACCTAATGATTAAGTAAAATTTAGTGGCTGAGTAAGTTTTCAATGAGATGGAAGTTGTGTCTATAACATACTTTCTGGCCTCTGTTCTGCCTACTTCACAGATTTTTTTTTCATTTTTACAGTATTTATTCTTGAGCAATAGGATTCCAAAAGAGGTATAGCAAATCTAGGAAACATACAGCCTAGCTAAATAGAAAAGAATGGGGAAAAGCTTGTGTAACTATGTAATTCCAAGACAGTATCCCACAACACTATGAATTTGAAGCATTTTGATTTTGGAAGATGTATTTGATGATCAATGTCTCTCTACCCTTTCCTTGACATCCTTGTAATTCAAGTTTGAGGTTTTGGAAATGGGTGCCTAAAAGTAATAGAAATTTTGAAGAACAGTTTCAGAGATCACTTCATAAGTGATTTTTGATGCCATGATCCACTGAAATTCTATTTTTTGAATATTTATTAATTTGGATAAGACAGAGAGCATATGTGCAGCTGCATAGGTATGAAAGCCAGAGTACAATTTTTGGATGTTGAGTTTCTTCTCACATTATGTGGGCTCTGGCGATTAGAACTGAGATCACCAGGTTTCCACACCTTTCCATACCTTTACTTGTGTCATTTTGACAGCTTGAGAGTTTGTTATTTTTAAAAGTATATTTTCTTATTTGCTTTCACATAGTTTTAGAATTGTACTTTAATTCTACAATTATATTTTCTAAAATTTAACATACACACATACACACACATACATAAATACACATGCACAGTTGCTGTTCTTCATGTTTACTACTAAAATATTCTGTGCATTATTTAAGAAAATCATGGTTTCTTGTCAGCCCTGAGGGCTGTAATTCCATGATTCTTCATATTTTATAATTTTGATTGCATTTTACTTTATTCTGTGCATGTTCTTTCATATGATATATCTTTCAATAGCATTAAGTATGCCCTGAAAGGCACGAAGTTGCCTAAAAGCACTTTGATTCCTTCAGATTTTTTATTTTAAGCATTTAGGTGATTGCATGCTGCCTTTGATATAATGTTAATTGTTTTGGGCTGCAGAGACAAGACCTCTCTTGAGTGATGGCTTCTCCATTAATCGTAAGACAAATGTATGCCAAATGCCCTTTTGGATGAAAATGAATATTCCTTGTATTGTGTAAGAGAAGTTGTAAACTATTAAATGCATTTCTGGTTTTTTCTTTCTCTGTCCATGTGTAAGGACCTCCCTCATGTAGTGAAGTTCACTTGAATCCCCAAGAATTTACCTTGCACATCAACAGTCTGCACTACCTGGCCGTCTTTTCTCTGATCTAACAACTTAAGGTTTCTTTGTTTTCTCAGAAGCTTGCTTAGCTTTTTCAATTCAAGTGCATCATCACACTCTGCCAGAGCATGCATTTTTCTTGCAATGTAATCTAAATGTTTGTTTAGGCTGATATAGGAAAGAATCCATTGTCTCATTGGTATTGCCATTAACGTATTTTTTCACTGTCTTAAATTTCATTTTCCTCATCGAATGAAGCTATGCTGTTCTTATATTGTGCATTTTTAAATTGTTCCAATCAATAGTAATATAGACCTTGTTATGCCATCTTGATTGGAAGAAATATGGGTATAAACTTCAATAGCTTGTTTTAGTGAGATGTTCTAATATAAATAAAGATGATATATTCTTCACTTAGGCTTTCAGAGTTCTTCAGTAAAACATTCTGCAGTACCGAAGGCTAGTCTTGTTTTCCAGAAATCCTTAGTAGAATATCCCATAACATTACAGGAGAAGCTGATTTTCTGCCTTATGTTACATTAGATCTAGTTTGTACTTCATCATACATTCTTACTTTTAGTGTCTCTTAAAATAAATATTTCTTATTTGAAATATAAAAGCCTACCAATTGATAAGCATAGCCATTTAAATGAATTTGAAAAACTATACAGAGAAATGAAATTGAAAATAATATAAAAATGTATCCAATAGTCATTAATTAGCCTGTTTCTAGTATCAGTGTACTTGATATAGACCTATTTCATCTGCATATAAAATGATTTCCAGTGTCATATAGTATTTCCTCACACTGCATTCAGTGAAATGAAGCAACACCACAGCACCAGTTATGATATGGAAATCAGCACCATACAAATTATGAGAGATTAAGTTTAACATGTCAATATTTATTTTTAGTTGTTTCAACTTATGAAATTGATAGAAAATATTCACAATGCAAACTCATTTAAAAATTTTTCCACTTATGTGAATATCATGCAAAACATATTCTAGAATACATTCTTTCAACATAATACTCAAAGTATTATTCAATTACTTATGTTTAATCCTATTAAAGGAAATGTTTCTAATTCACCAGGGCAAAGTTTACATGACATATGTAACATAAAGAATGTCTTAATAGTATTTAAACCTATGAAATCATAACCTTTTAATTCTTTGTATTTATTTTGTAGTTGCTTGAAGAGCTCACTCTGATCTGAGAAAAAAATATAAATCTTTACTTGTTTTCTTCTTAACATTTTACTTTACAAATACTTTCAGTTAGATCAATAATTCTTTTGTGAACTAAAACTTAATAAAATCTTAAATATGTAAGTTCTTTTTCTATTTGCCTGTATAGAATATTTTGGAAATGAATATTTAATATAGTGCTAGAAGTCTCAATGAGTTAAAAACTCCTAGCATGCATTTAGTCCTGCTTAATAGTAAAGTAAACATTTGTATAGCTCATGTGTAATTTAATAGAATTAGGCTTGTTTACAACCTCTGAAAGTATTTAGTTTAATTTGCACTTCTTTGAAACTTCAATGAATATGTTGTTTTAGGTAGTAAAGGAAAAAGATGATAATTTCCTAACTGATTGTCTTTTGAAGTAATATTTCTTTGAAATTTTGTTCAAAGCTTACATGTGATTTAAAAATTTAACATGGATTTCAAAATTATGTATGTGTATATTCTATGTCTATTTATATATTAGAGATAATTTAAAATATGAAAATGTATATATGTCATATATGTGTGTCATATCCTTTAATATTTAATAGTATTTATTCATTTTCTACCCTTATCGACCATATATAAGGAATACACTCCTGTTCATTGTTAAGAATCCATATATAACATTCAACCTATATGAAAGTTCCTTTACATCCATAGAAGGTTGTAATTACATAGAATTAAATGTGACTAACATTGCATTAGTTTCAGGAAATAAAAGAAGACGAGACTCAGTATATACCTGAGAACCTTATGCAACTCTTCACAATTCTTTTGGTATTTTCTTCTCATTATTTTTATGCCACTTAGCATGACTATTAGAATTTTCATATTGAGAACTTAAGCAAAGACAAATCAGAGAATAACTTTAATAACTAAGTCTTTAGTTATATACTGTAGTAGACTTCCTGCATTCCTATCACTACAGCTTATCAAAGGTATTCCAGGGTAAAAAATAATAACTGAAGACACCACTCGCTGGTTAAACATATGGATACAGATAATACAAGGGAGTCAGAAAAATGTAGAGTTTCTTCCAGGTTCATTTTTTTAAGCTGGAGGAGTAGATACAATCATAGCTGGATGCAATGTGGGTGAGATATGAGCCTACATCTCAGTATTCAACCTGAGAATCACAAAGAGATTAGATGGCATGTTAAACAAAATACAAGGAAAGTATTTATTGCAACAGTTTTTTCTGTCAAAAAGTATACATGGAACAGTAATCTGAAATTTTGGGTTATATCTTATACAGAAATCTTCAAATTTCATAGTGCTTTGTGTAGTAGTTCCCACTTTCAAATGGGGCATGCAATCCACAATGTCTAAGCTAGGATTGACATCAGAGATATGATCAACCCTCTTATATTTTACATTCTTTGTCATACATACACATTTTGATAAGAATTATTTCATAAATTATGCAATTTAAAGTTTAGATGTAATTGATAGAATAAAATATTTTTAGCAAAATACTCTTGCAAAATTTCTAGCATTGCTGTTTTTACAGTTTAGAGCTATTATTAATTAAAGCTAGAGTTATTTCAAAACAAAAACTATGATACCCCAATAATTACTGTGATGCCCAAGATTATTAATAAGTTAATAATTATCATGTGACATATCCAACATAGTTGAACTACATGCTGGGAAAATTCTGTACTTGGGTAGAATGGACACTAATGACTAAAAAGGATAAGCCTAAAATATATTCATCCTACATAGGATGATATACATTTTTGAAATGATGAATTTTTGCAGTTTTCATTTTTTCTTTTTTATTCATTTGCATGTGTTTTTGTGTGTGTGTGTGTGTGTGTGTGCATGTGTGTGTCAGTGACCTCTGTGTGGACCTGTAGAAGACCATGGATGACTTCCACAATAATACTGGATTTTTTTTTCTCCTTGTTGCTTCACTCTAGGATTTCCCAGGCTCCACCTTTCAGAGTCAAATATATAGTCTACTGCCTTTTGTACTTGGCATTTTTACCTAGTATCTAGTATTGTATATCAGGACCTTCTGCTTGTTAGGCAGAGGCTTAAACCCTGAACCATTCTCCCTAGCCTGAATTTTTGAGTTTTAATAGCACAAGAGGTCAATCGTATTACAGTATTTGAAACAGTGTAAGGAAGTGACAGATAAGAGAGAACTGCTACATCCTATGGTACCTCAAAATACTGTAAAAAAATATGGAACAGTGTTGGCTACTCATTCAGTGAGGGTGTTCACATGAATAATAAAGTCTCCACTGAATAAGTTTGCTAAAATTCCATGAAAGGATTGGTTAGTGAAGATTGAAAGTTTATAGTGTGGTGAAAATACCCAGTTTGTGACACTGGATTGAACCTAGTTCTGCCAATTATAAAGGAAGAAGATTAGCCTATGCATTGTTATCTATGTATATTGTAAGCACAACAGTCCTGAAAACTAAATTAGAATTATATATAAGACATTTACACAATGAGTGGAAATTATTATCCCAAAATATAAAGAAATTAGGAAAGAGGAAGCTGTTTTTTTCTTATCTGAATTGGGTGTTGAATTTCAAAATTCCATTTGAGAAAAAAAATTTAACACACCACATTTACCTGAGTGAAATTAACTGAACATACATACAATTGACATTTATATTTAAAGTGATATATAATTATTTTTATACTTAATTTCATTTTCTTTCTAACTATAATAAAACATTGTAAACCACACAATTTTGTAATAATTCAACTATTCCTCAGCATATTTTCTTAGATTTTATACTTAAAAAATAGTTAATGTTAATTAAATATGAATACCATCACTCTATATCACATATATGTATGATTTAGAAGTTGGTGGCATTCTGTTCTTCCTTAGACAGTGGAATGATTGGTTTGGAGCTAAAAATAATTAAGACACTTTCATTCAACTAAAGGGATTTTGCCTGAATTTACAGTATTTTACACATTTATTGCTGAAGTAATTAAAGAGTTGCAATGATTAATGAAATAGTCCAATAAGAACAAAATGATAACTGAGATAAAGATTAGACAAATATATCTAATAATATATCTAACAGTTCACTTCAATTTTCTGTGATTATGCAGAATTAAGCATGGAACAAAGTACATTACTTGAAAAATATAAAATTGAGAAAACAGACACAAAATCCTGCCACATAGTCTCAAATAAAATATTAATAATTTTAGATGAATAGGTTTTTATCACAATACATGTATGTGTACGATGTCTCTCCAAATGAAAAATTGATAAACTTTGACTTTGCACAATGTCTTGCAAATATTTAGTCAATGAACTCACTTCTGATTCTGAAAATATCAATGCAATTTGTTTTTATCACGTTTGGTCCATTTTTATTGTTTGTTCATTTCCCTAATGTTAAAATTTGGTTTGATTTACTCCACTTTCAGTAACTTTAGTCTTACTACAATCATTATATACACATACAATGTATATATAACTTTCTTCACTATTAAGAAACAACTTGAAAATTGTTCGGTTTTCCTTTCTAGTAGAAGACACATTGGGAGATTGAATTGGGAATAAAAATAGAATTCTGGAAAAATTCCAAAGGCCATTATTGCATTTTATATTTCCAGAGTCCAAAGGGAACGTCAAATAAATGGAACATTTTCCCTTTCCTTTCCACATCTATGTCAATCTTTTCTTTTGCACCTTTTAAAAAATATTTATTCATTGTGTGTGTATGTCAGAGGGCATTGTGTGACTCTGTGGAGGCCCAAGGATGATTTTGAGAATCTGGGTTGCTTCTACTTCCTTTTTTGCTTGGGATTTCCCAGGCTCTGCCCAACACCACTGTTTGTGCCTGGCACTTTTTCGTGTGACTTGGTATCTGAATTCAGGTCCTTCTGCTTGCAACATAAAGTCTTAACTCCTGAGCCATCTCTCCAGCCCTCTTTATGTTCCTTAACATGACATTTTACACGTTTTTAGCTCCTTTTTCTTCCTGCTACTATATTTTATAAGTTTTCAATTGCAATTTTTACTCTTTATGCAATAACTATCTGACATTTCTCCTCAATAAATCTTTGTATCATGTGGATCATATTTAACAATATCATAGATTCTTTAATATTTTTAAGTTTTTATGCAGTTTGATAATACTTAAATTGTTTGCCAATATGAAACCTTGATTTTGTTATTTTTTCCATTAGGACAGAAAAATCATGACCATGGTTTAAGTTGATAAAAGAAAACATTTCTAACTGCAACCTTTCCTTTGCATTTCTAGTGCTTGTGCTAACTCCTTTGATACATTTTGAATGCATAGCTCTTAAAATGTTACATCATAATCCTCAAAGCAAATTGCAAGATTTGGAAAGGAAAAATATCTATGGATGACTATGTAAGTTCTTAGAAAATACTTTTAAAAACAGCTATTTATTCATTTAACTTTTTACCTAGCATATAGAAATGATGACACCCAAAATAGCATGAAAGAACTGCATTTTATGGAAGTAATATTTCTTTTTTTTCATTTATTTATTATTTATTCAATTATGTGTGTGTGCATGTGTGCGCGTGTGTGTGTGTGTGTGTAGAACCACAGACGAATTCGGAAACCACATTGGACAGCCTCCACTTCCTCCTTGTTTATTCTGCCCTGGGATTCACAGGCGCCACCCTACCAGGACCAGAAACACAGGCCTCCCCCACTTCTGCCTGGCGTCTATATGTGGGATCTAGGATCCAAACTCAGGACCTTCTGCCTGCAAGGCAGAGGTTTAACCTCTGAGCCACCTCTCCAGCCCATTATTTCTTAAATGTTTCATATGTATCTAGTAAGTCTTCATAAATATTTCAGGATAAAGTAAATATTCTTCCAAAGACAAAAATCAAGAGAATTTGAATAAATCATTCAGAGATAAAAAATAATGTAGAAAAGGAGGGCATATAGTCTGGCAGATAAAAAGTAATCATTTTGCAAATGGGTGATAGACCCCTCCCTCACTGTGGTTGCCCACTTTTATTACATCTACCTTTGAATGTGCTTTCATCACAAGACTCTAGTTTAACAGCTTTTTGTCTCTGGCCAGGGGGTAACATACAATGCCCACCAGGATGGAGTGAAGGGCATTGCAGGAGCAGCAAAACTGCAAAAGAAAATCAACAAACCACAATCCAGAACTTCAGAGACTCTATATCAACCACCTAGAACTAGGTCAGCTTAATCTCTCCCCATCTTGAAGCTCAGGGAAATTTGCGGAAGAGGGGGCGGTAAGAGTGTAAGAGCAAAAGGATGGGAGAAGCAATGATATGTAAGATACTCCATACTAGTTAGGGCTGAAGCAATCATAATTGGACTTTGCATGCCCTGCACATTGTCCAACACACTGTTGACCTCACAAAGTCTAGCATCTGCTAAAGGCACCAAGATCCTTGGAGGCAAAGGATTGGCAGCCACAGCAGTGTTCCTATACTTAAGGGGAACACGGGAAAGGGTTCAGGGAAAGGCCACTGGGTCCTTGTACGTCATCGGAGAGGAGGGCCCAGAGGAAAATCAGACATGCACAAGAAAGGACTCTCTGGGAATTGGGGCGGGAGGCACTGGGGGATGGGAAGGGAGGGGGGTGGGGAGGGGGAGTAGGGGTACGGGGGGAGGAGGAGGGAGGAGGGAACTGGTGTACCTATTAGTTTTTATGAGCTGAAATAATAATAAAATGTATTAATAAAAAATGTAGATTACAGGTTTATAGAAATTCAAATCTTACAAATATGAGCCTTATTCTAAGCTGATATAACCATTGATTTGGGGGAGTTGAGTTCAGATCCAAAGGACCCACATAACAGATTGACACACAGTCTGAATGTCCGTAATCCCCACACTCCTCTGGGAAATGGTAGGCAGAAACTGTGGAATCCCTGAAAGCTCATGAGCCAGCCAATCTGGTTTGCACAGTGATTAAAAAAAAAAAAAAAACGAGAATCTGTGTCTAATAGATGAACGATGAGGAATGATACCCAAGGTTATCATGTGAACACTTTCAGACAAATGCATGAAAACACAAATATAGATGCTTGACTTTGTGCATGTGTATTTACACACACATATTACAGAAACATAAAAAAACCCAAACAAGCAAAACAAACACAACACAGTTACTCAGAACAAAATAAAAAAAACTCAATAGATAAGTTATATCTGTCTCTACAAGAGGGGTTTTTACAGGACATATGAGAAGCCAGGCTTTTTCCATTTTCATTGTCAGAGTTTCTGGATTTTAAGCCATTTCACAGTCAAAGATAGCAAAATTTGTGGAAAGAGAAAATTTGCTTCTCATATGCTTGCTCTATCACTTGCTCATGCTATGTCTGCTCAAGTGGATTTGGCTGCCTTCGGTCTTGAACTATGAATTATTGCAATCCTGGTCAAAAACGTATTTTTTCTGGCTGACTGCTGCTTACCAAACACTTTCAAGATTTGAAAAATCAAACAGGACTTTTTCAATGAAAATTAGGATTTTATCCCCGAATGCCATTTTAATTTTTATTCACTGTTTCTTCTAAATCATTACAATTTGACTGCCCCTATTCTCTAATTCATCACTTAGACTTCTTATTAACTTCCAGCTTCAAAATTTTCCTTCATTTCCTCTAAAGTGTGCCTGGCTCTGGCGCTTAACAGTCTTAAATCAAAAAGTAGGAAGCAATTTCCCAGTCAAGAAAATCTTGAAGCTAATTATCATAGCCACTAATGTTTTAAAATTTGATCTGATTATTTGCATTACTCTTTGAGCTATATATTGCAGAATTTATCACAGTGTTCCTCAATATGTGTTAAATGATGTAGCCAATCTCACTTGTTCTGCATGCCTAGAACTCATATGCAGTTTCCCTCCACCCTGCTTCCATGCTCCCTCAGTACTTATTGTGTTAAACTTTTACACTTTTAAAACCTGATTTAAATGCCATTTTCTCCCAAGACTATAAAAGTAAATTTTTCCCTTTGAATTTTGAATAAAACTCATGACATTTTAAGCCATTTTACATTACTTTTAAATCTTTGGTTTATAGCTATGACCACTATACTACAAGAAGTAAAGACAAGCAATAAATTTGAACTTAAAATACATATAATAGATGATAAACAATCTGTAAGGAATTTATCACACAATGAGCTTTTAAGTAGTCACACTTGAATGAATTTAAAACAAGAAAATAAATAGCATAAATTACATAGAAAAAGCAATTGTAACTCAATTCAGAATCAGTTAAAAAACTGAATCTTGCAAAGTTTGTAAAATCCTGTCATTGGAAATAAAACCTATAAATAAAATATGAACTAGGGTCATAGTTATTATTTTTAAAAATCTAGATTATATTACATTCTTAAGGGGAAGTTAAATGAAATAATTTTCTGAGCATTGTTTTGTTTAATTGATGCCATGCAAATATTCTTAATTACTTTAATGATTGTCTTATAATCACTATATCTATATGACAATTAGCACATTCATAGTGTTAAACTGAAGCTCCCTCGTTTAAATACATATATGACATGGTTACATATTATGTAATTACAAAGGTTTGGGAATGTTTTTATTTGGTTCAATTAAGCAAGTCCATACAATCAAAATGTCTTATCACTATTACAAAAAAATGTTTAAAAGAGAAATCCCCAGGGCCTTGCTTGGAAGCACTTATTTGAGTCACCTTTGCCAAGTAGCACTCAGAAGGTCTCAGTTGCCAACAAAAGGATACTGCACCTTCAGCATGTCTTTAGAATCTTCTGTGCCACGTAATCTACCTGACCCTCCCCTTCCACCCTTTCGTCCACCAAGCATTGGCATGTCTCCTCACCAGGGTTTCCTTGGGTTCTCACTGGGAACTCCCAAGGCCCCTTGGCTGTTTTCTGAGATACCTGGAAGCTTCTATGTTAATGGTTCTAGAGACACTGCCTTATGATTCCACAAGAAGAACCAAGGTTGCTTGAATTAACTTCTTATACCCAGGACAGAAAGGATTCCCCTGCCATCCTACTTTCTCCTCTGCCCCTTAGCTTTCTGCCTATTATATGCTGGTCAAAAACGGTTGTTTGAGCTTTCCTTCCTGTGCCTGGGATCCAATCTCCGCACAGACAGGTGCATTGCCTAACAGGCCTGTGATTTTTTTTTTCACTGCTATTAACACAATGAGACTTATTAGAAGAGACTGCATGGTTTGAATGGGTATTTTATCTTTGTGTTGCCAGCTTTTCAAAAGATTAAATATACATTTACTGCGTGAAGTATATGAAAGTTCAGTAAAATATGATAATGTTGCTTTGCACACTGTTCTCTTGGGTATGATATCAGGAAAGTGTTTTCTTCTGACAGTTTCTAGTAATGGTGAAAACATTCCCTCACCACACACACAGTACAAGGATTGAGGCATATTATTAGAGTCAGCTAATCTGCCTCTAACTTAGGATGCTTTTGCTTTATGATCATTGGCTCTGATGTTTGTAAATCTTCAGCTTGAAGAAGGGAAATTACAGGCAAGTTATTTTTTTTTCTTCCAGTTACCACTTGCTTTTCAGTGGCAAGGCCATCTGGAGCAGAGTAAATAAACTGTGACAGGGGAAGGACAAGTAGAGAAAGGATGCGCTTGGACTCCCATGGCACTTAGCGGGTTTCTTTACTTCCTTGAGCCATGTTCCTGGTTCTAATGTGCAGTTGATACTGAAGAACTGTAGTGAGATCAGGTGTGCAATGCCAGGTTCCATTATTGTGCCCACCATAATGCTTTCGCGACTGATTTTTTTATGTGTCATTCGTCATCTTGAGAGCACATATTGAATGATATATTCAAGGTTTTTGCCAATTTCATAATAGGTATTATATATTTTGATTATTCTTGCTTTTACCTTGGTTATCCTCCTCCTCTGCTGCCAAACCCCTTCTCTACACGTTTTCCTCCGACACACATGTCCTTTTCTTTTGCTTCCCCCCCCATGACTTATTTTTAATTCACAGATAAAGCTGACCCTAGAATTGACATCAGAGAGGCTTCCCATATGATCTGTTGTGATCTGAAGCCATTACTATATGTAACATGGTGTGAAATATATGCTAGCTCTGAGGCTTTACGGATTGCATGCTTTGTACTGTCTGCACTTCTTGGTCTTTACGTGATACAGTAACTCCTGGAGATTACGCATGCCATTGCGTGTGTGCTTTCTGGGATGCCATGTAAACATATCTAACTGGTTCTCTTGCCTATTCTTGAGGTCACGAGTTATTTGACGTATGTGATTACACACTAAATATCAGTGAAGTGTTAAGAGGTACACAATAATGCCCACTGCGTTATTTGTATCCAGATTCCTACATTTGCAGTTCAGTGATGCAAATGTTTGTATAAACTCCGTAATGCCCCCCAAAAATACAACTAGTTACTACAGATTTTTTATAATACATTTTATTATTATTTCAGCTCTACAAACTAATAGGTACACCAGTTTCCTCCCTCCCTCCTCTCCCCCGTACGCCCTGCTCCTCCTCCCCACCCCTCCCTTCCCATCCCCCAGTGCCTCCTGCCCCAATTCCCAGAGAGTCCTTTCTTGTGCATGCCTGATTTTCCTCTGGGCCCTCCCCCGATGACGTACAAGGACCCAGTGGCCTTTCCCTGAACGCTTTCCGTGTTCCCTTAGGTATAGGAACACTGCTGTGGGCTGCAATCCTTGCCTCCAAAGATCTGGTGCCTTTAGCAGATGCTAGACTTTGTGGGTCAATAGTGTGTTGGACAATGCACAGGGATGTAAAGTCCAATTATGATTGCTTCAGCCCTAACTTTTATAGAGTAACTTATATCATTGTCCTCCCATCCTTTTGCGCTTACACTCTTATCGCCCCCTCTTCCACACAATTTCCCTGAGCTTCAGGATGGGGAGAGACTAAGTGGCCTAGTTCTAGGTGGTTGATATAGAGTCTCTGAAGTTCTGGATTGTGTTTTGTGGTTTTCTTTTGCAGTTTTGCTGCTCCTGCAATGCTGCAAGGATTATGAACAGGGGGATGGGTTGGAGGGCCACACCAGAAACAAGGGAGAAGGGACCATGTTACAGCAGAGAAAATAGGCCTCCATCAAGGACTCAAATAAGCAATGAGACTCTTGATTAAGTTCACAGACTTTTGTTCCTGATCATTTACTACTGAGGGGTATGACTTCACCAGAAGGAGGTATTAGTCTGGCAGATAAAGTAAAAACCGTTGTGCAAATTGGTGATAGACCCCTCCCTCACTGTGGTTTCCCACTTTTATTACATCTACTTTTTAATGTGCTTTTATCACAGACTCTAGTTTAACAGCTTTTTGTCTTGGCTGGGGTTACTACAGATTTTTAAAGATAAAACAAAGTATCCTCCTACAAAAAGCTTAGTGCTGAAAGTAAACAGATCAGACATCTAATTTGCTTTCCAAACTCCTTTTGCCCGTGCATTCCTGTTCTGTCAGTTCTTTGAGTCCTTTGCACTGTCCCTATAAATTCCTACCAGAGTTCTCAACCTGCACCCTCAACCTCATCCTTGGCCAAATTACAGTAGCTGTATATTACAGAGGGATTCATGCAACATGCGCTTTATAGGCTTGTACTGCTATGTAGAATTGTTTTCCTTGCTGACTCAGGCTTTCATTTTTTTTACAATCTTCCTGAATCCGCCCCTACTCTAGGATGAGTTCATTTACCAACTAACAGAGAGCAGGCCTATTTAACTTTATAAGCCTTATGTGTAATAAACA